>APFE030792437.1:161323-178712 GCA_000404065.3 Pinus taeda
GATGTTTTAGTTATTTTTAACTTTTATGATATTATTGTAGGCTTAAAAATTATTGTAAAATATAATGGAATTTATATTCAATATAGAGATTATATTTGATGTAGAACATATTTTTCAATTATGATTATTTGATTATTTTCTTTTTCTAGTTTCAAAAGAACTAGTTATGATGAATGAATGACTCGTAGCAGTAAATACTTTATTAAAGAAATACTATTTTCTATCTATTATAATATCATTGATTCTTTCTAAATAAACACCTTGTGTGGCATAATTATTTAAGAATGTGCAAGAAAATCTTCATTTAAGGTCCAAATTTATTATCGCAATGCATAATCTATTTTTAATAACTCCTTTACCTATACAAATTTGACTTAACAAAAGTTGCAATGCGCAAGTGTCAGAAACTACACACAACAAAGGAACATGGTGCAGAAGTATGGGACCCAATGCATAGTGGAAAGGATGACATAGAGAAGGAAGGTTCAACATAGAAGAGCACCGCGTGCAACTCAGCATAGTGCCAACTAGACGAGGATGTGTGCAAGGCACATCTAGGTAGTTAGGATCTAAAGGCATATGGTGGATGGGGAGGATCCTCATGATGAACACCATGAAAGATATTTGCAAGGAAAGGTAAGTTGGTGAAGTGGAGCATAAGTTGTTAGAGGATATTGTAAATAGGGATCAACTGTCAGCTAGAGTGTGTGGGACAGCTGGAGAAGGTTGTGACAAAGAATAGAATGTTTAGGTTAACATGGAAGACTAACTAAGTTGGACAATGATTGGATGCATGGTGATGAAGGATGCACTAAGGGGAAATAAGAACACCCAAATTCTCCATCTTGGGGTTGGTTGGTTTATTAGCAAATTTGGGATCATCAACTTTGTAATTTATAGAGTGTTTTTGTAGTTAACTTGATTTTCTATTATTTTCTGCCTAATGCTTGTTTTCTCAACTTACCGGTGGGTCAATTACTTTTTTTGAGTCTATCCTTCAGTATGTAACCTACACAAAGTTAATCTACACATGGTGATCCAAGAGAATGTAATGTTTTGTGGCTTATGAATGCTAGGTTGGTGAGCCGGTTTATGACATATCTTGTTATAGCACATCACATACCTCTTGTGGAAAATCCTATAGATTCACAAGCTCGTGCAATTTACTAAATCATAGGACAAGAATCTACTTCTACTTTAAACCAGCAAAAACCAATGGATCGATAAAAATAATAAGAACAAAAAGAAGATAAATCAATGGAGCATAACACAAGATGTATCTAGGGAAAGCCACTGCTCAAAACCTCTCTATCTGTATTGCATATATCATAAATATGAGTGAAGATAAAAATCTTGTTCTCACTAGAACAATTCTGCACAAGTATGCTCAACTCTCTCAACTCACAAGTAAGCTCATGGCCAACACTTGGTCAATTCTATAGCTCTTCAAGCTCCTAATCTCTTCATGCTTCCAAAAATGTGTAATCCAAACATAGGATCAATCTCTGATGCATGCATTATTTTTAAACTCCAGTACATAATACAACTGATAGTATATTTTCCTTGTGCTTTAGTCTCAACTGGGTTTTTCTAAGAATCGACATGCATGAGTTTCTTATGAGGGAATCTTCAGTTAAATAGAGTGACACCTGTAGATGCGCTAGTGCGCCAACTCACTATTAACTCTCTATTAGTTCCTCAAACAATTTGGAACTAATTTGACTGAACTTAACTCATACTAGACCCCTAAAACTTAGGGAGAACATATACATGAATTTAGAAATACTTCCAACTCGAAATTCCTAAGCTAATTAAGTTAATTAAACTAAATTAACTATTTACAAGTTGTTATGAGAATAGAATTCGATTTTAATTCTCAATTTAATTCAAGGACAAATTAAACTAGAATTTCTTGTTGTCATTTCTCAACACTTCCTCTCAACAAGAAAGGGATTATCAACTACCCCAAACCTGTCTCTGTGAAACTCGAATTTACTTCTTGATAATGTCTTTGTCAAAATGTCAGCATATTTCTCCTCCATCAGAATGTACTCTAACAACATAATCCACATCAATACGCAAACTCTGAGATGATGATATCGGGTATCAATATGCTTGGACCGATCATGGAAAACTAGATTTTTAGAGTTTGATACAACTTTAATTATACAGTAAATCATAGTTGGATCCATCTGTTGACCAAACAAACCAACTAGGATCTTCCTCATCCAGATGGCCTCACATGCTACCTAATTCGGAGCCATGTACTCTGCCTCTGTCGAACTAAGTGCAACCGATATTTCTTCCCTGTTGTACCAAGAAACTACCCAATACCGAAGATCCCTCCTCATGTGCTCTTCTAGTTGGATGGAATTGTTTCCAAATCTGCATCGATGAATCCTTGAAGCTTCACTCTCGTTGAATGTATATACCATATTTGATATGAATTTAGACAGATTAGTAATGTTGTGCTAATTGCGCTCATCAGAGTATAAGAATGTGCTTGAGGCTTGACTCCAAAACAACAAGTAAAAGCATGAATTTTATGTGTTTTTACTTAAGTTAGTTTCATGAAGAAAACTTAAAACATGAAACTAAAACACTGAATGGAAGCATGTATGAAACAAGAATACACTAGCCACTGATAAAGGCATTCACCCCTCCTGGGCTATATCTCCTTGGATCAGCTCTAAAGGCTTGACCCCTTTTCATTATGCTCAAAATTTTTCAATGGTAGAGAGTACATAAGTGTGCTGAAAGAAGAGTTTATAGTTTCCCTCTTAAGGAAACATTCTTCTGTAAAGAACTCTCATGCTAAACACATAAAAACCTACAATTTGTCATGAAACAATCAACAAGCTAAGGGCTCTCAAATCAAGGCCCCATACTCCAACTACCAAGAGCATAAACAAGTACAACAATCCACTTGAAGTACTTAAACAAATCTCTTTCTTCATACACATATAGAGAAAAGAAGAAATAAATCTACAACACTAATGTAATGGTTATTTCAGAAAAAATATGGATGCTTGAAGACTCCTGAAATGTCATCTCTATCTTGGAAATCCTCCATAAACTGACTCAACACTCTGGTTGACCAAGGCACCCATAGGCCTCACTTTACAAAAAGCTTATCCGGAATTGTTCCTTTTCTCCTTAAAACTATTCCAATGAGTTTAGAATGGCCAAAAATGACCATCTAGCCTCTTTTTACAACCCATTTGGTCGAAAATTTCCTTAGTTATGACTTTTGCCAGTCTCTCCACAATTGTTTCCTCCAAATATGGTTTATTACCGGTTAAATTCAATATTCGTAGTTAAAACTGGAAGTTCCACCAAAATCAGTGGTTCTGCCATTAATCTCACCTATCTTGTGGTTAAGGGCTGAGTTGTCACATTCAGTGTGGTGGTTCGACGATTAAGGCTATGGTTCTGCAGCCCTATCGGACATCGCAATCACAATCGACTATCGGCAGAGAGATGGACATCAACGTTCCTTCAGAAACTATGATCATCGATCTAGTGGACCGGATGAGTTATCAACTGAAATCTAAAGTCGCATTGCATCCAAGATATCCTATTGCATTTCACATCAGTGGAGAACCAACATTAATGTAATTCAAGACTTTCTGTGATTCAAATATGCCAATAATCGCATCGCAACCATGCTTGAATCGAGGGTCGACCCTTAACTTCTCCAATATGTGACTACAGTATTGCATTACAACCCATCTTCTTGGGGGTTGATTTCTAATGCTGACCTACCTTTTTCTGTGATATGAGATATGTGGGGGCCAATGGAAACCTGCCACTTTGTGCTTCCCCACTCGCTGGGACCTTTGCCATGTCATCCAATCATGTCATGTGAACAAGTCAAACCTGAAGTTTGACTGGCTCTAACTTCTGTATACGATCTCAGATTTGAGTCTTGTTTGAACCATTTGATTTAGAATGATGAGATATTCCATATGAAGCTAAGTTTATAAAAATTATAACACTTTCAATTTTTAACAAATTTTGAGCTTCTGATCACACTTCCTCACTGAAAAACTTTGGTTTCCAAAAGTTTAAATAATCTGCAACTACTTAGTACTTTTTCTGCACCACACGTGTCCTCCAAGTAATTCTTCCCTCTCCTTCACCTTTGTTCTTCAGAGCTGTAAGTGATGAGCTGACACCTTTCCATGTCACTATGGTTATCCACAGCAACACCCTTCCCAAGAAAAATTCCAAGAGGATGAGCACCTTGGAACTGGTTATCTGCAAAATCCTTATCAAGGATAAGATCTTAAAAGACTTTTCCAAATGAACCCAAACAAGCTTCACATAGTGAATACTTGTATAACATGAGTGTTGCACACATTTGGAGCATACTAAATGTGCTTCAACTACTCATACAAAAGTTTTAAAATACCCCTTTTTCTACAAAATGGAATAAACTTGACTCCCAAATTTCTCCATTCAAATTGAGTATCAACAAGCCAAACTAGTATTGTAATTCTTAAGAAAACATTGCTGCATATAAGTGATTTATTTATGAACATCACTTTTACAAATTATCCAACTATCAGGATATGCAACTAGTGGAAAACAAAAATTTACAAACATCAATCGGATAAATAGTCTATCCATTTCTTACCCAACCAGGTGAATGAAACCTCTATTTGAAATTTTTCTTCTTCTAAATTTGCTTCATGGATAGTCACATCTTGCACCACTTTTTCTTTTTTCACTTCGTCTTCTGGTGCTTGCATGATTTGCTCGCCCTTATCAGGACGAAGTTGTGGAAAAAAATTCCAACACTTCTCGACCTAGTGCCCATCGATATTGCAGTGAGTACCAAAATCTATTTTGAGCTCCTCTTGGCTCATTTTCCTTTAACCTTGGTTGTGATTTTCTTTTCTCAGTCTCAATTCCAGTAGACACAAACATCTTCTTGATGATTTATTTCCTTTTATCGCACTTATCTAGAGAATGGTTAGATGAAAGGAAAAATGTGCATGGAAACATTTTTTCAACATGTTATTCAAATCTACATGTTGTTTTCCATCATGAACAACATTTGAATTAGCATAACGGTTATACCTTTGTTTGTTGTTCTTTGGCTTACGTTGTCTATGTGAGGAACTTGCATGGCAAGAAGAACTCAGGTTTCCTTCTTCTTTACCTTTTACATCTCTCTCTGGAGACGTTCTACACTATATTTCCTCCTTACACTTGAGGAACCAAGTGGGAACTATTTCTGGATGCAACTCCCAACATCTTGCCTCCTCATGTCCTTTCTTACGGTAAAAGGAACACGATATCCATGAACCGTCACTAGAAGACCATTCTTCTTTTGTAACATAGCCTAAGCCTTTGTATTTAGGTCTCTCCTTGGCCGCAATTGGATTTTTAATGCCTTGCTCGTTTATTACAAGGCCTCCTCCCTTGTAACTAATAATGGTCAAGAGCTTGGATCCAATGCCTTTACTATGTTTTTCAAATGATGCAAATGAATTTACATCAATACTTTCACATAAGGAAGAAGCATGTAAATTCTTACCATTTGGTTCATCTTTCGATTGACACATGAAGTTGTTTTTGAATTCACTTTTGGTTTGAGATGTGTCCTCTTAGAGTCTTCGACTCTCTTCTTTCAACTCCTCGGATTTGGTTTCTAATAGAACCTCATCTTCCACATCATGTGGACAAAAGGTACAAAATTTTCCATTTACCTTCTTTGAAGGACTTTCTACACTAGCATCTTTCACAGTAGTTGTAGAAAAACACGAGAATTAGGGAAAAGATGGTGGTTTATCACCATTCTTGTTACCTTCCTCCCTTGGAGAACATTCTCCTCTAGGAGGTCTAGAGCTTTCACCTTGCAATTTGGTATTCCTCTCTTCATAGAGGACATTCACCATTTCTGCCATGTCTAAGAAAGCCTTTCTAAAATCCTTCACATCCTATGACATTATTGGAGGCTCTCCTCCTTGGGACATGCTTTGCTTGAAGCTTCTACTACAATTTGAGGTAGAAATTGGTGGTAGAGATTGTAATAATCTTGCTCACCTTTCCAAAACCTTCTCCTCACTTGACGTTCAAAACACATTCACTTGCAAACAACAGTCAATTCCTCCTTGCACAAAGAAAACCAAAGATTTGATACCAACCTGATTTGAATTAGGGAAGATTAGTAATGTTGTGTTAGTTCCCCTTATCAGAATATAAGAATGTGCTTGAGGTTTGACTCCAAAATAGAAAGTAAAAGCATGAATTTTATGTGTTTTTACTTAAGTTAGTTTCATGAATAAAACATAAAACATGAAAATAAAACACTAAATGGAATCATGTTGGTGGATCCTAGTATTGCAGCAATAATGCTGCAACTCATGGGACTCCCTTCTTAAATTTTATCAACCCACTAGTTCGTAACAAACTTGGAAGCGACGGTACTGTATGCACAAGTACTAGCTCTTGCCGCAGCTATCACTTGGTCAGCTGGAACAAGTTCGTTAGGAGCTTAAGCCAACTTCTATGAGCTCTTAGAAGAATCTTTTTAACTGATGGATGAAAGCTAACTCAAAGGAGGCTAATCTACTTGTAGCAAGAAGTGAAAAGCGAAAAGGAAATGCAAACCCTAGCAAACCCTAGTTTTACCGACTAACCCTACTGGTGCAAGAAAAATGATGAGAGCTACAGAAAGGAATACCATTGACCTCTAGGAAGGTAAAATGCATGTTCCTAAGCTACTTCTATAGTAACATCTGAAAAAAAAAACATCTTTTTGTATTTTTGAATAAGTTGTTAGAACTATCATGCATGTGCTTTTAACTGGCTTTTGACTATGTAGGGGTGGATCAAGGAGGAGAAATGCTTGGAAAAGGTTGGGAAGGTCCATAGAGGGTCTAAGGAGTCCCTAACACCATTCCAAAGAGTTTCACAAAGTTTTGCTATCAAGAAACCTCATTTGTGAGCTTCTACAGGAAGTCTACAGGGGTTCTACAGGATGTTCAGGAATTTCTACAGGGTGTTCAAAAATTTCTACAGGATGTTTAAAAATTGGATTTTAGAGGATGGGTGAGTGAGGGAGGATGCATGAATGGATGTGGAGGTAGGGTAGGGGTCTGAAGTGGCCCAGGGACTGGTGGGTGGAGTGGTGAGAAGGTGTAGAAGGCTGACTTGGCTCAAAGAAGGCTGAAATAATGGTTACACAAAAAGGTAGGGTTACGTAAGAAAAAAGACAGATGTGAGATGAGGAACCTAGCTAGGAGATGGAAAAGTTGGCTCTGATGAAGCTTAGGTGGATGAAAGAGTGGTAGAGATGCTCTGCACAGTGTACATTCAACTGAATCAACAAAGCCTTACAAGTAATCAAAGTCCTAGCTAATATAGTCTAACTAACAACAAAGTGAATGAAAAACAACTTTATTTTGAAAGAAAACCATGTATATCAACAATGCAATAAAACATTTCAGAGATGTGAACACATAACTAACTTCTGCAAATGAAAACAGTACACTAAGGAGTGCATGGTAAAGCTAACTAGTATTTTTGTTGAGACAACACGGTTACTTCAATTCCAACCCCTGATCCAATGAGGGAGAGGTGAAACCAAAGGTGTTTGTTGGCCCTTTTTCTGGAGCTTTTTCCTTGTTATTGACTTATCAAATAAATATGAACATGAAAAGCTACTTTAATCATCAAAAGCAATCTAAATAACGAAACAAGATTTAAATCTAAATAGTAGATTTTAATTTAGGAATGCAACAAAGACACATGAAAATGAACAAAGGAGGTATTGGGCACTTGAGATGGGCCTAACCCCAAGATCTACAACCTCCTAAGAGAGATTTAGAGCTAGTGCAAATCTGGATTCATCTTTATTGAGCAAGAAAAGAATAATTACATCAAAAACTGTCCACAAGGGAAAGCTTGAAAAAGTGCTGAAATGCAAAGCTAATCTACTGACTAAAATCGAACTACAAACTAGCTAACTTCTACCTATAAAGTGACTAACTACTAGCTAGCCAAAATGAGGCCCTAAGCCCTATTATTTATACAAATTGAGGACCCCAACAGTCCTCCTAAACTTTAGGGACTTGGCTGCCAAAACTTGTAGTTAACAACACTTTTACTAGCACTTGCTCGACTGCCCTTGTGATAATTGATTTGGTGGCCCTTGAACTCCAAGCTGATGGTGGAGAATTCGAGGTAAGGGCCCATAAATGAAGGGGACACCTTCCTACAAATCCTCTCCACGATTTTTTGGCTACCAAGTGCGCTCATTTAAACCTTTGATTTTGTCTCAAAATTGACCAAAACACTGCACAAAGTACCCATTAGACTTTTTGGCATAATGGACTAACCCCAATTCACTCTATATTAGGATAAATATAATAAAAAAATGCAAAAAACTAATGAGATGGTGGATTAAGTCGAATTAGGAGGTTGAATGAGCCCATATAATTATCCATTTTTGGGGCTCATCATCACCCCCCTACTGAAAGTGTTGCTCATCCTTTGAGCAACTAATCTATCTCCTCATCTTTGATGGCCTTGGTGGCCTCCCTTTCATGCCAAGCTTCTGAAGTGATGTCCTCTTCTCGGTCATGAAACCATGCTTTTCTCTTTGCCTCTTCCCACTGCCTATGCTCCTTTTCCTAGAGAATTCTCAGCTTCCTGTAGAACTGTCTCAGCATCCTGTAAAGAGGTCTTTGTGTCCAACATTTTCATTCTTTCTCTCCAGGTGGATGTCTACGGCCTTCCCCATTCATAGGTGATGGATGCCTTTGAGGGGACCTCTCCTTTTGTGTGGTTGAGTTGTCTACAATTGTGATTGGCTCTTTTGACTGTGGTTGGGGTCTACCAGTTCTTATCTGCATGTTCCTTCTTGTCTTAAAATATAGTGGAAGCTCCCTCTTTCGCTTATCCTTCTGCCTGGGATATGTGCTTAGGGTGGTTAGCACAGCTGCTACCTCCCTATCTAAAATCTCAGCCAATTTCTCCTTCTGCTGCCCTTTCCCCAGACTTCCTGTAGAAAGTCCTGTAGTGGCCGTTTTCTGGCTCCCTGTAGAAGCAGTTTTCTGGCTTCTTGTAGAAAATGCCTGTTGGCTTCCTGTAGAAACAGTCTGCGGGCTTCCTGTAGAACCAGTTTTCCTTGATTTGGCTTGCTTGGCTGGGGGTTCCTTTTCTTTGAATTGTGCTATGGTTGCCTTGGGTGTTGTTTGCATCCTTTCAGTCTTCTCTGCCCGGGTTTTCAACCTTTTCGCCTGTGGCATTGGTGTTTTTATTTTACTCCCGGCTTTGGCCTCAACAGCTTGTCCTTTTTCTTGCTTTTCCTTTTGTTGTTCTTGTGGCTTTTCCTGTGATGGCCTGTCCTGGGTTTTCTTACCCTTAGCTTCCTTACCTTTAGGTTTCTTCTCTGCCTCAATATGTTCCTTCTCCTCATTGCTGGATGAAGTGAGTTCTTCTGCCAGGGTCCAGATATCATCATTCTTTGTCATATTATGGAAAATATCCCAGGAGATAGGGACAGTATAAGTATGGAGGGCATCTTCTACGAGGACCTTGATAAGCCCATGATGAGCCAACTGGTCTAGTGTCCCCTCCTTTAGTTTTGTGCCACACTCAATCAATGGTTGTAGGAGGAAGTATGGGATGCTCAATTTTTGTTCTGAGGGAAAATCCATCTTATGCCTAAGCTCAGTTAACAAGCGGAAGTGATACCCATACGCAATACTAAATCACCCCTCACAGGTAATATATTTCATAATTTGAAGGCTAACCTCACTCCAAAATGGTTGTAAGCTAGCTCTCCAGACACCATTTTTATCCTCTGAAAATTGTTCTTCTGGTAGGAAGAATTCCTTTTTATATTTTTGGCCCAATTTCCTTTCCTCTTTATCCCAGGGCATCCCCAATGGCAAACTAGTGACCCGAATAATGATTTGTGGGGTGAGTTTCAAGGTCAATCCCCTGAAATTTACAGTTGCCAATGTTTTTGATTTGGGCTGCAAGGACCTTAGGAACTCCTCTATTATTTCATCATCGTGACCTTGGATTTTATCACAGAAGGTCATCCACTTTGCACGGGTAAAAAAGTCTACCACCTCAGGAGTTTCTCTCAATTTCTTGGAATCCGAGGGTTCCTTTCTGATAAACCCTCCAAGCATGGTGAAGATACCCTGTTTTCGGCTTGAGCTCTAGTGAGACTGGAAATTCGGATGTGGTTTTCCCCCTTGGTTCTCAGGTTAGGGTTTCTCTTTTGTTTGTATCTCCCCCTTTCACCAATTCTCTGGTTAAAATACTACTGCTGCCCGAGACTTTGACTTGTCAAAGGGAATGAAGCTCTCAAAGATAGAGTGCAGAGCAGATTTTTATACCAATCATATAACAGTGACACAAAAAATTGATACGTGCACAGGTGAGCCTTACAGCGGTTTGTCATAATAGTGGGGAGAGTTTGTTAACAGGAATCATGGAGGTGAGTACAACGCAGCACCATTTAAAAGAAATTATGTGTATCATATAAGCAAACCACCATTCTTGACCCACAAGCAGAGTGGTTTTAATTTTCCCCACTTCAAACAAGCTAGTTCACCACCTTTAGAAATATCATGCATGGGAATGGTGTTTTTTGAGCCTACCTCTCCTCAAGCTCCAAATTTGATGAAGAAAAACTCGGCCTTTTCTGCTCTAGAAGGCTTTGTTGTACTTTCCTGTAGAACGCCGATAAGCAGGAGGGTTTAAAAAATGGCCGAGAAAGCTTGGTTTGCTGCTATGGAGCTGGTATGGAGCTTGTTGCAGTTGCATGCATGATCATAAACTGTAAACAACAGAGGTGAGAGTTCGATCGGCTGTTTTATGGAGATTTCCATTGGCGGACTGTGAGATGGCCAATGCACGTTGGCCACATGCAGAATGTTGTTCCCCGCTGCAGTGTTTAATTGTTTGTTCTCTGCCAGTAATCACGTCCATCAATCACGCTGAAGCTTAAACAATCACCACTACCTATTTTTTTATTTCACGTTAGTTACCTATACATGCATGCTACATGATTTCTGGCTGAGTGCTAGAGAACTGGATGAGGGTGGCCAGTTAGCTGGCCACCGATTTTTTTAATCACCACTGTCACGCGGAATGAGTCGATCTTGTGGACAAGATAGACCTTCCTAGAATCTAATGAAGACCTAATGACAAACAAACCAATCAGACACTATCTTTCTCTAAATGCGCTTTATAAATAGTGGCAAACAAATGTGTTTTAAGGCCTACCTCATGTCCAACGCAAGTTTGGAGATGCCTTCGCTCCTTTGATCCAAGTAAGTTCCTTTGTCACAAACCTGCAAGCACAAACAAGGCAAACGATTAAATAGCACCTGAATAACCAATATTATAAAACATATTTAACATGAAAGTCAAGGAGTCCATGAAACAAATAACATGAGATACTTGTTGAGAAAAATGAGCTTGATTGTATTAATTCAAAAGGAGAACCTTACAACCTTTGCCTTGACGTTGTACAAGCTCCTCCCAAGGTCCAACAAGAAGTCTCCTCTACTTTGACAAGCTTCACTCATTCCCCAATGAAGCCAAAAAGGTATGTGATCTCTCCTCTTAAGCTCAAATAGGAAGTCTTGATTTCACTAGCATTTACCCTCAAAAGTTCATCTTCTAACCTCCCCAGCCACTGACCCAATGCCTCAATTTATAGTGCAATGTAGATCAGTTGATAGCTCCTCCTTCAAAGGGATAGAGTCCTCCTTCAAAGGGATAGCTCCTCTCAACAAGGGATTAGTTCCTCCTCTCATGGGATGCATGAACCACTTGGAGCGAACAATCCACGTAACAAATTCTTCTAGAAAACTCTAGAATTAACCCAAGATGATTTTTTTAAGATAAAGATTGCACCTTTTGACTTTTACAGGGGTACGCACCTTCCCCTTTACATACAGAGCGTATAAATACGTAGATATCCTGAACAAAAGGTGCGGGCCCGCAGGCAAAAGTGAGAGAAAGTGTGGAACCAGAGTTACATTGCTTTTTTGATGTCTTTCTCTCATTTCTAAAGCTTGTTCTGAAGGGCTGAGGTTTGAGAATTGCTTAGGAAGCTGGTATAGGTGGTGATAGACCTACACCGACCGCAAATAATCAAGGTGACGATATTTTTGTGTAACAGATTGCCCCCTAAAGTGCGAAGTCTGTAGTATATGAGGATTTTTTCATTTATCATATAGGAAGAGTGAAGTGCTTTATCATTTCAAGGATCATCTTGCGGAGAGCTCGGTTGGAACCTGTAAAAACATTCAATGCAAAATATATATATGAGATCATATCATCGCTGAGGTAGGCATTCCCATTCTCAGATAAAAACTGACTAAGAGACTGAAAACTAACTAGAAGACTAACTACTGCTCTGATATAGGAATGATCTCGTAACACATCATAAGTACAGACACATGTGGACACAGTATGGATGCAGCCATCTGTTTATGAATAGTCCGTAATACAATGAATAGAAAATTCCTCGCAACCTGGTTGGTGGAAACTAGATCCAGGGTCTTCATTTCTACGTCCCAAAACAATACGATTATGTCCATGCGATTGAATGTGTCGTAGTCGAACATGGTAGAAACCGCTTGATTACCAGTCAATGATGTAAACCGTTAACAAGCGTGAGAGAAACCACCAATAATGACAATGGCCCTCAAAGTACTCAGCACAATCCATGAAATGTGATAAGATGTGTTGATGTCGAACATGTCATGGAATCCCTTGATCGAAAGTCAATGATGTAAACTGTCATCAAAGGCGAGAAGCCTGCCATTGAGGCATGTAGATCTCAAGGTACTGACGATTCCTAGATCATCTTTCTAGATAATGAGTTGAAGTCGATAGAAAGCGATCCATCGTAGGCAAGCCCACAACACGAAATCATAGATCAAGCTGAAGAAATTGAGTTGCAAGGACTGACTCAGGGATGGTCAAGATGGATGACAGACATTTTGCAGATGAATGGCTTATTTGCACTGACCTCTTGAACACATAACGACACGACAGATGGTTTGGTGATGATTGACCCAAAGTTAATACCCATAAACCGGCTGAAGACTTTCAATATGGTTTGATCAACTGTTAGGTAAAGGATTTCCCAACCCAGGTGAATGAAAGTGTCGTGTTCAAGAGTGGTTATAAATTATGACAAACAAACTCACTTTTCTCTCTTTTCCCCCACCAAACAGGCAAGTACCTCTTTATTTTTTACAAGCTTGAGGAGGATAACATATGCTTGATTATAAGCTCACCCTTCAGGTGAGTCCAACTTAGTTTAAATTCGAACCCTAAGAAGGAGTGGTCCATTCCTGTTTGTAATAGAATAGGTCCTTTACTATCTAATTTTAACGAGTCCAGTATAGGAGAAACTCGGTGTTTTTCATTTTTAGAGAGTGTGAAAAAATTTAAGACTCCAGGGTTTGACTTTTTCGTAAATTTGTGTCTCTCAAGCCCGAAAAAGTATAAAATAATACTTGAGAGAACCACTTGATATTTTACGACCAAGGAGTACTTTTCGTTATTAGTGTCTTTGATCTGAAAAAGTAAAAAAGCAACCAAGGACACGTCGTTTTATAACCAATATCGAATTTGAAACGACAAAAATTCGGCGATCTTTTTATGTTTTTACGGTCGGAAAAGAGCTGTAAATCGATTGGATTTTGATTCCGTTTTAACGGGCTTAAAAGAAAAACTCGATAATCTTTTCACATTTTAGGAGTCAGAAAAGGGCTTAAAAGGTGACTCTGGTTGAAAATGATAGATTTCGCCTGAATAACCCAGTTATCTTGCACAAAAACACAAACATTATTCTTACTTGCTTAAAAGAGATAAAAATTTCGTAATAATACCTTTTTAAAGTGAAACATAAACAAATTTGAAATTTATTTACTCAAAAAACTTATAAAAAGGGGGTTTTACCATTCATTTTTACCATTTGTGATTTGGGAGAGGAAATAGTGCTTTTGCTCTGAAAACTTCCCGAGAGGATTGCAGAAAATCCAACCGTCGGAATCGGACGCCGTCTTCACCAGGTAATCCACATCATCCTTCTCTTGTTTTTTAACCATTTCATTTTTGAATTTGGTCTTTTATTTCGTTTTTAGGAGGGTTTTTAGGCAAAAAACCCGTGCTCGGGGTACGCAGGCTCACCACTGCGAACCTGTGGACCCCGAATTTTTCTCCATTGGGAAAAAGCTCGGGGTCCACACCTTCCATGTGGACAAAGTGCGGTCCCATGCACTGTGTCCAACAGGAAGGGTACGGGCCCCGCCGCGAGGGTTTTTAACCAAAAAAATCTCAAAAATAAATCAAAGAAAAAACATTCTAGCATTCTAATTGATCTTTTGGATTGATGTAAGTAGCACACCATTCTAGATTGGCATGAACAAGAGCACGAGGATGTGGATTCTGCCGCATGGAATCATCAACCTTCGCTTGATGCTTTGAGGGCATGCGGACTGTACAAATACTGGGCCATTCTTGGCATGAGGAATCAGGTGGATTTTTTGCAGTGGATGGTTGATAGATGGAACGTCCAAGACCAGTGTTCATTGGTGGCCACCAGCTCGAGATCGAGCCGGCGGATATATAATTTTTGACTGGTTTGCCTAAGAGAGCCGTTGACTTGACCCTGTTCGGGGCTAGGGCAGGTGGCTAGTCCGTCGATAGTCTCTGATTAGAGTACTACAACAGCCAGTCTAGAGACAAAGGGATAGACATAAAGACCATATCCCTTCCTGAGCTCAAGGTGATTGCATTCACTGTTACTAGACTTTGCGGGGCTGTCGCATTACATATTGCCACCGGATCCTAGATGCGTATGGCAGTTGATTGCTTTCAGGGCACCATCTTCAACTGGTGCGATGCTGTGTTGGCCAATGTGAAGGGCCAATTGACCAGGGCCAAGAACGGACGACTGAAGACTTTTGGTTATGGAGCTTTAGTCGTGATCTTTAGCCTGGAGAGGATTTCTATGCTCATCCCGCAGCACCTTACAGTTGGAGTTGGGAATCCCCAAGAGCCCAGACTGATCATGGCTCGTCATCCTAACGAGGGGACCGAGGTCATCCAGTTCAAACCTGAGTTTTTCCAATGGTTGGAGCACCAGGTTTTTTCTATTCAGGATTTTCCTTATGCTGGGATTGACTTTCGTGGAGACCTAGACATCGCTCTTCCTCCAAGAGAGCAGTGGGACGAATCAGGTAATCATTTTCAACACTTTCCTAATGTTAATTTTTTTTATTATTTTTATATCGTCTCAAAATTGATAGTAATAATTTTAAAATGCAGATGTGGGTCCACAGCGACCAGCCGCTCTTCGGCCTTTCAAGAGAAAGCAACCAGTTGCACCAGCTCCAGCCCCACAGGACAAATCAACAGAGACCTTGGCCGAGTTGGAGAGTCACCTAGAGTGCTTGACAGGGGACATTCCCGAGACTAGCATAGACGACATCCCTCGTCGGCTTCAGCGCTATGCGATTGGAGTCCCCTGACATTTTAGGAGGTTCCTCTGTAAGGTGGCCCGTGCAGTGGTTTCGTATCGAGATAATTACCAGTGATGGGATGATCGCTTATGTAGTCACATGTGACATTTTGCTTTTTGTACCTATCATTTTTGCTGATCATAAGGTGTTTTTCAACCTATGATCGAGGATGATGTATTTTTTGACACATTCCTATATATATATGATATTGTTATTACTGGCTTGTCTTGTTAAACATGTTATGGAATGTTTTAAATTTACTTGTATGATTATCGCACATGTCTACTTAACATTTGAGAAGCAATTGCATCTGCTAATGTATTTAAAGATCTTGGAATATGCTGATATTCAATATATTCAAATTCACGTTCCAAGAAACGCACTCTCAAAAATAATCTTAATAAAACTGGATTTCTAATGGCGTATACTCTATTAAGCTGTAATACAACGAGTTCAGAATCTAACCTCACTATCAAACTCCGAATCCCAAATGAAATAGATTAAGATAATAACTCCACCACTGCACTATACTCTGCAATGTTGTTTGTTGTTTTACCGAGGCTTACCCCATGCATAGATACTAACTCGTCAGAGGGCAAATAGATAACCCAAGCTGTGGAAGAAATGTTCCATGTACTACGACAAGAGCCATCAGTGAAACCAATATATGTTTGAAGAGGCATCAGCATCTGTGACATCAAACGTAAAACCAAGATAAGCAGGAATAACGACGGAAAAATAAATCTCTAAGCTAAGAACACTTTTAATCTAAAACACACCAGCTAGAAGAAAAACTATCCTAACTAAAAATCTCCACACTCGTTTTAAGCATAATATCTTTTCAGGTAAAGACCATTTCTGGGTTTACCTAAAGAGACCCCGTCAAATTCTACCAATTCATAGGCCCCTTTCACTAGCTTTCGCTTGACAACAAAAGGACCATGCCACATAGTCACGAATTTTCCAGCGCCTAATTTATCATTTTCTTGATCGTACAAAAGGACTAAATCTCCTTCCGAAAAATTTCAAGGGGTTACATTTCGATCATACTGAACCTTAATACGTTTGGGATGAGATTCGATCGCTAATGCAGCATCGCGGCAATTCTCATCTAGCTGAGCTAAGTATAATAAACGTCTTTCCTCTTCGGAAGTAGTTGGAAGTAATTCGATGGCCATTCGCAATGACGGGATTTTGCATTCAATAGGTAACACAGCGTCCAAACCATAAACTAGTTGGAAAGGAGTGAACCCTGTTGATGTTTTGACTGAGGTTCGGTATGCCCACAACGCTGAAAATAACATGTTGTGCCATTTCGACCGATGAATCCCAATGATTCGTCGGATCATGATGACTAAGACTTTGTTGATGGCTTCAACCAGACCATTAGCTTGTGGATAATAAGGAGTTGAACTGTCATGATGCAAGCCAAGTTGGTCTGTAAGTTCTGTCATCATAACATTTCGAAAATGACGCCCATGGTCAGTGATAATCGCTTGTGGAACACCAAACCTAGCAATTATATGATTGAATACGAAAATTGCAATTGTTTTGCTGTCTACCTCAAATGTAGGCATCGCCTCGGCCCACTTAGTAAAATAATCTACCGCAAGGATAATGTATGCATGCCCCCCGGCCGAGTGAGGATTACATGTAATATAATCGATACCCCATTTGAAAAAAGGACCAACGACAATTATAGGGTGAAGAGGAGCAGGTGGAGCGCATATCTTTCGATAAAAAATTTGACAATTGTGGCATTTTCGGACCGCAGTAATACAATCTTTAAGCAAAGACGGCCAAAAATAGCCAGCGCGCAATATCTTTTGGGCAGTGGCATACCCAGACATATGACCGCCACACGCTCC
>APFE030792438.1:5354-22652 GCA_000404065.3 Pinus taeda
GTGGATCGGTGAGACGAAAAACCTTCCGGGACATAGATTATCATTAGAAAGTTAGGTCCACCTAGGCAATTTACATACATGACTCTGATCTGCTAAGATTATTTACATTTCATATATGCAGACTGGGTTTACAATTGGATTGATCAAGCTGCTGATGACTGCTGGATGGCACGGACACGCTGATCAGGTGCTGCCCCTTTTTGCAAGGAAAAAGGGGATGTCAACAGATCCATGGGTAGTTGACCAGTAGAGGTCAACAGATCCCTTGAAATTTCTTCTGAAATTCCCTGTTGCAATTCTTCTTACTTCTCTTCAATCTAAATTAGCCTCTTTCTTTTAAGAAAACTGCTTCCTGAACAATTGTTGTGTCTTCACCTTTCCCTTAGGCTTATTTTATAATTTATTAAGACAAAATCTCTAACCCTAATGTCCTAAGCGATCAATGGCTAGAATTAAATCCTAATCCTCAATTGAGATTATATTCTAAGTCACTTAAATAATCTTTCAGTGGACAAAAGTAAAATTGGGTTACAAACCAATCCACTAGCTTTACAACATAATATACCAAGATAAGCATAAATGTGTGTGACGTAGACCTAAGAGGGTGATGACTTCATATTGTTTTAGGGATCAAAATGCTCCATCAAGGCAAAGACAAGGCTCAAAAATGGCTTCAAGTATCATGATCATCCTCCATCTCAGGGAAATCCCCAAATCGTACATCAAAGCAACTCCAAGGGTCGAAAATCCAACTATGGGTGCCAGACATCATCTCCATGGGTTTCAAGTGAGAAATGTGGTGCCTCGTATGTCTAGCGTTAGGGGTTCATTGGGTGCAACAAGACCTCCTCAATCATACCAAGAATAACCATCCTCCTTTGAGCCATGGATCATGGCATGCGCATCAAGTAGAGTGAATGCCAACTTGGGGGCATGTTTTGTCAATTGGTACATCACCAAAGATCCTCCATGCCAGGCAAGAGAAGCCCAATGTTCTAGCTCCTTAGGCTTCTCTTGGATGCATATTAATTTCCCAATTCATCAAAAGGCCTAATGCTCTGCCAAAAGTGGGCAACATTGCATTTGTTATGTCATCATGCTCTCTAGAATGTAGGATATGGCCTAGGAATTATGTGGAGTGGGGTTCCCTCAAGACCTCCAATGCTTTGGATAACCTGTTAGATCCAAGTCAATGTCAAGTGAAAGCGACCACTTCTTAGAGACTAAGATCCTAAATGTATATAAGTGGAGCATACTGAAGCATTTAGGGCATATTAATACTTCAAACTGGGAGGACCTTGAAATATTTTACTAGACCAAGTCAATTAAAGGTGTTCCCTACCTTTGTAGGGGTGGCTAAGTATTCAACCCTATTTGGTCCTTCTAGCCCCCAAGGGGAGGTGGCATTTCTAAGGTTAACCATTCAATCAATAGGCATTGGTGTAAATAAGTGACAATGGAAAGGAAGAACATTCATGGCCAAGTGCCATGGTTAGGGGACTAACTAATGAGAGTCCACATCTTGAGTGTATAAATGTAATGGAGGGACAAATCATGGATGCATGATTTACCTTGCTTGTCCTTCTTTTCCCACCCCTTTGGTGCACCTTTTACTTTTTTTTTATAATGATTTGTCTTTTGGTGCATAGCTCAAGGCTCAAAGCTTGATTTTTGTAATATAGCATTTAATTTACCCCTTAAGATGTGGTTGTTTGTCACTAAATAGGGTTGGGACATGCAAGGGTTTCTCTTGATGAGATGGAGTATCGAGTACTTTAGAACTGGGTGATGGCTAATGAGCAGGGTGGAGATCATGCTTGGCTTTTGCCCACGTGCTAAATTATGCCTCAACCATCTTTTGCATTTTGATCTTATTTTCTTTCATTGTGGCCATATTATGCCTTTCCATTCTTTTAGCTGCATGAACCTCTAGGGCAATGTTTTTGGCCCTACTTAAATATGTAGATAAGAGAGCACCAAATACCTATGAACCAATGACAATTTAACCCGAAGAATAGAGATAGTATCAAGGGCTTATAATGTGTTGTGGAAGGTGTTATGTATGGTAAAGGGAGATTGAACACATTATTTCAAATCTAGGTCTTCCAAATAGTGCCCCTTGTAGAGCCCTAAGTGCTTAGGGGAAGTTCCATTGGACTAGGGATAAACATTAACCCCTTGGTAAAGTGAGAAAACAAATTTATAGCCAATGTCGGTAAATCATCTAGATCACCCCTTTCTCCATACTAAATGCCCAAAACACTAAGTAAAAGCACCAAATTGCAAAATGATCAAAGTACTTGTTGAGTGGTATCCCATCTTTCAAGAGGAGTGCTGGATAGTGACAGGTATAGTTACCGGTGCAGATGGTGGAGGAGTTGAGATATCATCATCGTTAAGTTAATGTGTAGGGTTGTTGGCTGGTCGGATATCCAAAACAGGAGAACATTCGCTAGGGTTACCCATTTTGGTGGGTAACACCTCTCTATTTTTATTTTATGTGCTAGAATAGTGTAATAAGGATGAGATGAATGGAATTGAGGAAGTGAAGTATTTTCTATTCTTTTATAATCACATATGCAAATATGTAAATCAAGGAGCTAGATCCTCTAAAACAAGAACAAATACAACCTTGTCAACCTCTCTTTTTGGGCAAAATTTTCCTTTTCTTCATATTTCTATTGGACCCTATGTGATTTAAGTTATCTCTTTAGCCAAGATATCCCTTGAAGAGTGGGAAGTAGGCTAGGTCACATATTATTTTGTTATAATTTTGGTGACTGCGATTTTTCTATGATGAGGGTTAGTATAGTTCATCCTTTTGATGGCTCCTTTTGGGTTGAAGCCATTGCTAGTGAATTGGAATTACTCTTCCTTAGGAAAACCCCCCTTACCCGTTTTCTCTTTCTTTCATGGGAGATTTCTTATCCTCACCTATCTTTTGACCTTCTAAATTCTTTCATTGGTGCTTTGTTAGCTTTTTGGGTTATTCCAAAAGTGTTTTCACATAGCTAGGAGAGTGCTAGGCCTCCTAGTCCATAGGAGATGCTTGATGGACATATGGATGGCTTAGTTTGGGTGGATGATTGACCTTGTATAAAGTCCTAGCATGATGCATTTACCTAGGAGGTTGTTATCCTAATCAACATTATGACTAGCCCATTGGGTGCACATAATTGGGAGGTCATATTGCTTGATTACGAGAGATACCTAGGTCGAAGGAGGAGTTCTAGGAACCTAGCCCTATGGAGTTTGGACACTTGACTTGAGAAGCATTGGCACATAATAACCACCTTGACACACATGTTGAGGCATCTTGGGTAGAAAAGGGCATGTGATACATAACTAGAGGAGGAATGCCTTAAATGAGGAATTTGAGAGTGAAACACCATGGAAGAGGGAGTGTTGCTGGTTTAGAAATGTGTTGGAGAGTGCATCATTTTAGAGGAGGGCGCATTGAGCCCAAGGAGGATCATGCTTGGATTGTGTATAGTTACCGCTCAAACTAGCAGGGGACCTAAAGGTAATCCCTAAAGAGCAAATGCTAGGCCAAGGCCAACAAATGAAGTCTTACTCCATGTCACCTCAACTAAGGCTCCCTTCTATTTATGGAATTTCACCGATGGGAGGAGACAAGGTGTGTGTGGGGTCACTAATGAAGGATAAGTCAATGGATATGAGTGACACGAATATCCCTTTCCCAGAATTTGAAGTATAAAGATTGCTTGCTTTGTAAGCAAGGTACTAGGTAATCTAGGGAAAGGAGGAAAGGATTTGAGGGTTAGGTTTATGGGATAAGACTTGCGAAGGAGTTTACCAATCCCTAAAATCCTTGTTAGAATTGGTATCTCGGATGGTTCTTGAAGGATGGTCTTTCAAAGGAGTGGGACCACATGGGGCCAAGTGGACCCAGTCTAGGGTATGAAGAAGAAATGTAGCAACCAATGATATTCTTACTCTAGACAAGGTGGGGAGAGGATCAAAGAAAATATAATTGCTCAAGATGATGGTTTGACCCTGGGAAGTGCTAGCCTTGGGGATGGCAGGGCAAGTTTTGGTCTCGGAGCTAGTGCTTGGCTTTTCTCCCAACTCTACTGTTGGAATGTCTTCAAATTTGGAGAGGACTAGTGGAAAGGCCACCGCGGGAGACCCTATGAGATCTAATTTTTTTAGTGGCTAACTTGTTAAGAAATTGATGCCCTAGGCACCCCAGTGGGACTAGACTTGATACAAGGTGAAAGAAAAGAAGTTTTGGTGACCACCCTTGGCAGATCACTTCCTTAATCCTTGGGAGAATGGAGTCTATGTCGATTATGTGTAATATTTCTTTGTTCCCAATCAAGGAGGCTTCAAAATTACTTCACAAACCGTCTAGGTTAAGTGAAAGCAATCTTGCAGCTTTTATACTTCAAATGCACAAGAGAAATTGCTTATCGATGCCAAATTTTAGCCCTAGGATATTTCGTTAACACTACATGGCCCATGCATCGAGAGAACGTTTGAATAGAGACAATTCCACAATATTAAGCAATAACTGCATGCAACAATTAGCCTTAAAACAACTAAAATCTCAGTCCAACATATATGACAAAAAGTAACAAGAATAAAATCAAAATTTCGTACTTACATGCAGTAGAGTATATCCAACCATTCACAAATGACAATAGAGAAGCTCCAAGAGAAGATAGACCAACAACCATACTTCAAAATTCAACCATAAAAGCTCAAATTCATCCTCCAGAAAAAAGAGTGAAATTCTCTAAAGAAGAGAGAGATCCAATCCAAAGTGATAAGGAGAAATGATCTCACCTCACTTGTATTTATAGTTATACACAACTTAGGAGTTCGAATTAGCCTCCTTCGTTTACATAAGCCCTAAAAATAAAATAATGTTCCAATAATACAATGTTTGTTGACAAGCCCACCAAACTAGCTCATAAATGAAATGGTAAGCCTCTCAAGAGGTCAAATAATAATCTATGCATGTCATAGGGCCCTCTAAGGGGCTTAACATGGTCCATGGGTGCCATAATGTAGAGAACTCTCAAAAGCAATGGGCAAGGGGTTGGCCCCTTGTAATAACCTGTTGTGCTCCAAATAACATCTCGGGGCACACAACTGTCCTCATGGGTCTCCAAACAAATCGAAGATACCTGTAGGCTGCTCTGAAGGGCTAGGATGACGGTGTGGGTGATGCCGTATCATCGTGGAAGTCCTGGATCATCTGCCAAGTGTATGGTGTAGATTTAGGGCCAGCGGGGCATGAGCTATCAGGTGTATCCTCCTCGTCCCATAAGTGAACCACGAGCAATCTATGAATGGCTGTGGGATCCATGCATTGTAATCTTGTGCTGTGGAGGCCCATGGCTCTCAACACTCGTCTTACATGTGCCAATGTAGCCCTTTGGAGGATTAGGACCCCATATAGAAATCATCTGCAATCCTGCATAAGATCCAATGTGTCCCGTAGCTTTCTAGTACAACAAGTCATTAGAGAAATTGAGTAAATGAACCTACCGAATCATGGACTATAGGTGGGGACGTCATAATGGCCTCTCCTTCCATAATGGTCTTCGAGATGTGCCAATTCCTCCTAATTCCAAATAGGGTTAACTAGTAATCCTATTAGGTGGTTTCTACTTCTAGAAAGGATAATATAGTCAAGGTACATCTTTCAAGAGGTATCGACACGTGACAGATAGGTGAATGAAGTAGGGAATGGGAAGGGGCCGCCCTAGGTCACATGCTGGGGTACAAGGGTCGCTAATAAGAGGGAAGCACACTTGGGTTTATAATGTGTAGGAGGGAGCAATTGTGGTACATGAGGTGCCCCAGCCTTGATTTTTCAACTCTCTTTTAACACCTTTTGCCTTTTGTGATTTTCTATGATTATCTGCTCGGGGCTCAAGGGGTTAGAGCATGATGTATACGATATAGTAGTGAATTCCCCCTTTTAAGGTGGGGCGGTTCATTGCCGACCAGGGGTCGGGACAACCATTGGTTCCTATATGATGAAGGAGGCTCATAGAGCATGTCGGAACCAGGTTGATGGCCATGATAATGGGGTAGAGCTCATGTATTGGCTTTTTCCCACGTGCTAAATGCTTTTGTCTCGACCATCTTTTGCATTTTGTGGTACTTTTCCTGTTGAATGTGGCCATATATGCTTTTACCATTCTTTTCAGTTGCATCAAACTCTGGGCTTCATTCCAACCATAGCCCAAGGTGTGGGCAAGGGGAAGGGCTGAGCTAACCCTATGTGGACTCGATGGAGGGATGTCGACCCAGGTGGGAGAAAATATGGATGGGGTGATAATTAATGGAAAGAGGGTAATATAGTGGATAAGGGAGTGGGACCACGCAACCAAAGTCAGAGTTTCCCATGAAATACCATCCCTTAAACCAAATGATTAGTAAAAGAGATCCCACGAGAGTAGAATACAAGGTTAATTCCTAAAAGGGGTTTAGGGGACAAAAGCACAGACCTAGCCCATCATTTCTGTTGAATCTCCCCGTTAATCCATGCCTAGAAGTGTCCATGACAAGCAAACTATAATACTCTATTTCAAAATGACAAGGGATACCTTTAGATTCGGGAGGCCCACCTTCAAACATACGATCATGGCAGATGGTCGAGGGACCACATGGCTGGCTCAGGTGGCAGAGAAATGGTGTAATGAGCTAGTTGATGGCTGGAAGGGGCTACTTGTTGTTGGATGAGGACCGTCTCGGAGAAAAAATATCTCCAAGGGATATTACCCACAAAATGGGGGGTAACATGTACCACATTGGGTTTTTGTAGAACCCAAGTATGACACTTGTTATCCTTGTACTGTGTATACTGTAGTGCTCAATGTGGGTTTGTCTTGTTGGTTACTTGTATGGACTTAGTTCATGTTTTATGTTTTCCTCCCTTGCCTATTTTATATAAAGGGAAGGGTGCTAAATTCTTTTATCCCAAATCTGATTTACTTTACTTTAAAATTTTATTAAAAACCCAGAAAATATTTATCTCAAATATTTATGAAATTCTTGATAAAATAAACATGATGGTATGCAAACTTAGAAAATAAAATGCAACGGAGGTAAACTGTGGAAATCAATCACACTACAACATCAAATTGTTCCCAACACAATCTTCTTTCATATTAATTTCCTCCCCAAAATTTGGGCTTAGGCCCATAGAGAATACATAGAAAATTACAACTATTGGGAAAAATGATAAATGGGCTTGTGGAAATTTTCACTAATGAAGAAACTCAACCTCAAGAAAATTGAGCCTCCCTCACCAGCATTTTGGCCCCTCTCTCTTCCCTCGTATGATTGTTGCGCACTTAAGAAATTTGGCCTCTGTATATTTTGGCCTTCATATTCATCTTACTTGTCCTCTCTCTGCGCTCAACTTGGATTCCCCCGAAATTTCTTCTGAAATCCCCTGTTGCAATTCTTCTTACTTCTCTTCAGTCTAAATTAGCCTCTTTCTTTTAAGAAAACCGCTTCCTCAACAATTGTTGTGTCTTCACCTTTCCCTTAGGCTTATTTTATAATTTATTAAGACAAAATCACTAACCCTAATGTCCTACGTGATCCATGGCTAGTATTAAATCCTTATCCTCATTTGAGATTATATTCTAAGTCACTTAAATAATTGAATTATTTATCCTTAGAAATAAAATAAAAACAAAATGAAAAAGGTGATTCTCTATTTATATGAGGTCTACTTCTTCTAATTTCTAATTAAAAGCCCCTACGCAAATTTAGTTTTTCAGTGGACATAAGTAAAATTGGATTACAAGCCAACTCACTATGTTTATCACATAATATGCCAAGATAAGCATAAATGTGTGTGACGTAGACCTAAAAAGGTAATGACTTCATATTGTTTTAGGGATCAAAATTCTCCATTAAGGCAAAGACAAGGCTCAAATGTTGATTTGGAGTAGCATTCGATGTGCTCTAGCCACGAAATTTGGTGGAGAGGTTGGGGTACACGAGTTCTCCAATACTTAGAAAGGGTTTGGGCAAATTCTAAACAGATCAGGAGATATTAAAATAATTAATATTTTTACTGGAGTCCCTGAGTTTAAAATTAGGGAAAGTAAAGTATTAATGAGTATTAATATGAATCTGTGTTAGAGTGCTCCAAAAGACATGGATCAAGCCAGATCTAATCTTAGCCGTTGATTAGGGACTTAATCTCGGTTGTTGATACGTGAACAGCAAAAGTATAAGAGGAGGCTTGAGGGTCACTTGGAGAACACACCAGTGATCAATCAATCTATTCTGTAGAGCGAGGTTTGCTAAGAGAGATAGAATTAGTGATCGGGAGAGTAGCTGAGGGGCATTGAGTACAGAGAAACAGAGAAGGCAGAGATTGTTCCAGCAGAGCAGCGCAACAGCCAAGGAGAATGACACAGAGCCAACAAGGGCTCACACAGGGCCATGCAGAGGCAACCAAGTGCTGTGCAAATTTCTAGAGAGGCCAGCGTGTCTGACGTAGAGGCCCAGAAAGCCGACACAGGGCCTCTTGGGGATGACACAGGCCAAGAAAGGTTGACGCAAGGCCAACGTGACACAGAGAGGGGCTGACGCAGTCTAGATTAAGCAGACGCTGGGGTTGTAGGAGCAGTTTTGTGTTGAAGAGCTGTCAGAAAGATTTTGCAGGGTTTCAACCAGGAGATTTCTCTCAAACTGAGGTATAACTGCTAATGAAATTCTCTGTTGGGTAGGCCAGTTTCGGCACCCAGATTGTACTCTGATATTGCTTAATAAGAAAAACCTCATATAGCTGCACCAGTTTTCTTGCATTAGGTTTTTCCAGGGGCATTGGTCCCAAAATAATGGTGTCATGTGGTGTGTTTGTTTTTGTTTCTTTTAGTTGCTGATCTGTAATATGTTGAGCATGCACTGGTGTTTATTTTCAGTATTTACTTTGTAAATAACTTGTTAAAGGAGAAATAACAAGTAGGTAGGAATAAATAAGAAAAAGTGCATGAAGGGTTTCTAAACTAAGTAAACTTAGAAACTTCTCAGATAGCTGCACCAGTTTTCTTGCGTTAGGTTTTTCCAGGGACATTGGTCCAAAAATAATGGTGTCATGTGGTGTGTTTGTTCTTGTTTCTTTTAGTTGTTGATCTGTAATATGTTGAACATGCATTGGTGTTTATTTTCAGTATTTACTTTGTAAATAACTTGTTAAAGGAGAAATAACAAGTAGGTAGGAATAAATAAGAAAAAGTGCATGAAGGGTTTCTAAACTAAGTAAAATTAGAAACTTCAACATGGTTTCAGAGCATGATTGCAGATCACAAGAGGACTAAGAGACTTCAACCAAGTGGAGCAATAGCAACAGAAAACAACTGTCCCGAGGTGACAAAAGTTGTTTCTAGCAGCGCAGAAGCCAAGGAAGTGTGACGCAGAGCCGGCCAAAACCACACATAAGAAGTTAGGAATTGTGTAGAGCCTCAGAGAGGCTAGCGTTGCGGACGCAGAGGGCTAGAGGGCTGATGCAGGGCATCCCAGGGCTGACGCAGACCCATCTAGGGTGACGCAGAGCTAGCGTGAGGCAGAGAAGGGCTGATGCAGTTCACAAAAAGGTAGTTGCTGGGGTCTAGAAGGCTGTAGGAATATTGCAGAGTGGAGCTGGTGAGTTACTGTAGTCAGAACAGTACCTGACAGAGCAGGGCCAGAGGAGTTGTTACCAAGGGTTTCTAGCTGAGGAACCTAGATCAGCAATGCAGTTGCACAAGACGATCAAAGTAGGGGGCATCTCGACAAGCGACAGAAGGATTTCCAGGAGGGAAATTAGGACTCAAAGGGAGTCCAGAAGAGAACTTCTAGACGGGAAGTAGAGACTCAAGCAGAGTGAAGGCCAACTTGGGGGCATGTTTTGTCCATTGGTACATCACCAAAAATCCACCATGCTAAGCAAGAGAAATCCAATGTTCTAGCTCCTTGGGTTGCTCGGGGATGCAAATTAATTGCCCAAGTCATCAAAATGCATAACACTCTGCCAAAAGTGGGCAACATTGCATTTGTTATGTCATCATGCTCTCTAGAATGTAGGATATGGCCTGGGAATTATGTGGAGTGGGGTGCCCTCAAGAGTCAAGACCTCTTATGGTTTGGATAACCTGTCAAAATCAACTCAAATTCAAGTGAAAGCAACCACTCATTGGAGACTAAGATCATAAATTCATCTAAGTGGACCGTACTGAAGCGCTTAGGGCATATTAATACTTCAAATTGGGATCACCGTGAAGTATTTTACTAGATCAAGTCCATTAAAGGTGTTCCCTACCTTTGTAGGGGTGGCTAAGTATTCAACCCTATTAAGTTCTTCTAGCTCCCAAGTGGAGGTGGCATTTCTAAGGTTAACCATTCAATCAATAGGCAATGCTCTAAATAAGTGACAATGGAAAGGAAGAACATTCATCGCTAAGTGCCATGGTCAGGAGACCAACTAATGAGAGTCCACATCTTGAGTGTATAGATGTAATGGAGGGAGCAATCATGGATGCATGAGTTACCTTGCTTGTCCTTCTTTTCCCACTCCTTAAGGGAACCTTTTACTTTTTTGTATAATGATTTGTGTTTTGGTGCATAGCTCAAGTGTCAAAGCTTGATTTTAATAATATAGCATTTAATTTACACCTTAAGCTGTGGTGGTTTGTCACTAATTAGGGTTGGGACATGCAAGGGTTACTTTTAATGAGATGGAGCATCAAGTACTTTGGAATTGAGTGATGGCTAATGAGCAGGGTGGAGATCATGCTTGGATTTTGCGCACGCGCTAAATTATGTCTCGACAATCATTTGCATGTTGATCTTATATTCTTTCATTGTGGCCATATTATGCCTTACCATTATTTTAGCTGCATGAACCTCCAGGGCAATGTTTTTGTCCCTACTCAAATATGTAGATAAGATAGCACCAAATCCCAATGAACCAATGGCAATTGAACCCGAAGAATAGAGATAGTATTAAGGGCTTATAATGTGTTGTTGAAGGTGCTATGTATGGTAAAGGGAGAATGGACACGCTATTTCAAATCTAGGTCTTCCAAGTCGTGCCCCTCCTAGAACCCTATGTCCTTAGGGAAAGTCCCATCGGACTAGGGATAAAAACTAACCCCCTTGGTAAAGGGAGAAAACAAATTTATAGCCGATATCGGTCAATCATCTAGATCACCCCTTTCTCCATACTAAATGCCCAAAACACTAAGTAAAAACACCAAATTGCAAAATGATCAAAGTACTTGTTGAGTGGTATCCCATCATTCAAGAGGAGTGCTGGAGAGTGACAGGTATAGTTACTGGTGCAGATGGTGGAGGAGATGTCATATCATCATTGTCAAGCTAATGTGTAGGGATGTTGGCTGGTCGGATATCCCAAATAGGAGAACATTTTTTCTGCTAGGATTACCCATTTTGGTGGGTAACGCCTCTCCTCTATTTTTATTTTATGCGCTAGAGTAGTTTAAGAAGGTTGAGATGAATGGAATTGAGGAAGTGAACTATTTTCTCTTCTTTTAGAATCACAAATGCAAAAATGTGAAGCATGGAGCTAGATCCTCTAAAACAAGAACAAATACAACCTTGTCAACCTATCTTTTTGCCCAAAGTTTTCCTTTTCTTCATATTTCCATTGGACCCTGAGTGATTTAAGTTATATCTTTAGCCAAGATATCCCTTGAAGAGTGGGAAGTAGGCTAGGTCACACATTATTTTTTTATAATTTTGGTGACTATGTCATTTCTCTATGGTGAGTGTCAATTTATTTCATCCTTTTGATGGCTCCTTTTGGGTTGAAGCCATTGTTAGTGAATTGGAATTACTCTTCCTTGGGAAAACCCACCCTTACTGATTTTCTCTTTCTTTCATGGGAGATTTCTTAACCTCGCCTATCTTTTGACCTTCTAAATTCTTTCATTGGTGCTTTGTTAGATGCTTAATAGACATATCGATGGCTTAATTTGGGTGGATGATTGACCTTGTTTAGAGTGCTAGCATGATGCATTTATCTAGGAGGTTGTTATCCTAATCAACATTATGACTAGCCCATTGGGTGCTCACAATGGGGACGTCATTTGCTTGATTACAAGGATACCTACCTCGAAGGAGGAGTTCTAGGCACCTAGCCCTATGGAGTTTGGACACTTGACTTGAGGACGTTTGGGTCGAGGAGCATACTTCAGAGAAGTTGAGCATGGACCTAGACACATATGTTGAGAAGAATTGGCACATGATAACCACCTTGACACACATGTTGAGGCGTGTTGGGTAGAAAGGGACATGTGATACATAACTAGAGGAGGAATGACTTAAATGAGGACACTTGGAGAGTGAAACACCATGGGAGAGGGAGTGGTGTTGGTCTAGCAATGTGTTGGAGAGTGCACCATCTTAGAGGAGGGCGCATTGAACCTAAGGAGGATCATGCTTGGATTGTGTACTGTTACCGCTCAAACTAGCAAGGGACCTAAAGGGCAAATGCTAAGCCAAGGGCAACAAATGGAGTCATAGTCCACTGTCGCCTCAACTAAGGCTCCCTTCTATTTACGGAATTTCGCTAATGGGATGAGACTCGGTATGTGTGGAGTCACTAATGAAGGATAATTCAATGGATATGAGTGACCCGGATATCCCTTTCACAGATTTTGAAGGATAAAGTTTGCTTGCTTTGTAAGCAAGGTAATAGGTAATCTAGGGGAAGGAGGAGAGGATTTGAGAATTAGGTTTATGGGATAAGACTTGTGAAGGAGTTTCCCAATCCCTAAAATGCTTGTTAGAATTGGTATCTCGGATGGTTCTTGAAGGATGGTCTTTCAAAGGAGTGGGACCACACGGGGCCAAGTGGACCCGATCTAGGGTATGTGGAAGGAATGTAGCAACCAATGATATTCTTACCCTAGACAAGGTGGGAAGAGGATCAAAGAAAATATAATTGCTCAAGATGTTTGTTTGACCCTGGGAAGTGCTAGCCTTGGGGATGGCAGGGCAAGTTTTGGTCCCGGAGCTAGGGCTTGGCTTTTCTCCCAACTCCATCGTCGGAATTTCTTTAAATTTGGAGGAGGGCTAGAGGAAAGGCCAACACAGGAGATCCCAGGAGATCAAATTTTTTTAGTGGCTAACTTGTCAGGAAATTGATGCACTATGCACCCCAATGGTAATAGACTTGGGAAGAGGTGAAATAATAAGAATTTGGTGACCACCCTTGGCAGATCAGTGCCCTAATCCTTGGGAGAATGGAGTCTATGTTGATTATGTGTAATTTTTCTTGGTTCCCAATCAAGCAGGCTTCAAAATTAGTTCACAAACCCTCTAGGTAAAGTGAAAACAATCTTGCAGCTTTTATACTTCAAATGCAAAAGAGGAATTGCTTATCGAGGTCAAATTTTACCCCAATTTCACTCACACTACATGGCCCATACATGGAGGGAACGTTATAATACAGACAATTCAACAATATTAAGTAATAACTGCATGCAACAATTAGCCCTAAAACAACTAAAATCCCAGTCTAGCATATATGACAAAAAGTAACAAGAATAACATCAAAATTTCGTACTTACATACAGTGGAGTATATCCGACCATTCAAATATGATAATAAAGAAGCTCCAAGAGAAGATAGACCAACAACTATACATCAAAATTCATCCATAAAAGTTCTAATTCTTCCTCCAGAAAAAAGTACGAAATTATCTAAACAAGAGAGAGATGCAATCCAATGTGATGATGACAAACGATCTCACCTCACTTGTATTTATACACAACTTAGGAGTTCGAATTAACCTCCTTGGCTTACATAAGCCCTAAAAATAAGATAATGTTCTAATAATACAACGTTTGGTGACAAGCCCACCAAACTAGCTCATAAATGAAAAGATAATCCTCTCAAGAGGTCAAATAGTAATCTAAGCATGTTGTAGGGCCCTCTAAGAGGCCTAATGAGGTCGATGGGTGCCATAATGAAGACAAGGACCCTCAAAAGAAATGGGCAAGGGATTGGCCCCTTGAAATAACCTCTAGTGCTCCAAATAACATCTGGGGCACAAAAGTGTCCTCATGGGTCTCCTTGAAGATACCTGTAGGGTTCCTTCAAGGGCTAGGATGATGGTGTGGGTGATGCCACATCAACGTGGAAGTAGTGGGTCATCTCCTAAGTGTATGGTGTAGATTTGGAGCCGATTGGGCATGATGGATCAAGTGCTTCCTTCTCGTCCCATAAGTGAAACACGAGCAATCTTTGAATGGCTGTGGGAATCCATGGATTGTAATCTTTTGCTATGGAGGCCCATGGCTCTCAACGCTCACCCTACATGTGCCAATGTAGCCCTCTGGAGGATTAGGACCCCGTATAGGGAGACCAAATCCAAGATGGAAACCATCTGCAATCCTGCATAAGATGCAATGCGTCCCCTAGCCTTCCAGTACAACAAGTCATTAGAGAAATAGAGTAAATGAGCCAACCTAATCATGGATCACAAGTGGGGTACATCCTTCGAGAGGTGGTGGCACGTGCCAAATAGGTGAATGAAGTAGGGAATGAGAAGGGGCAACTTTGGGTGACATTCTTGGGTACAAGGGTAGATAATAAGAGGGAAGCCCACATTTGGGTTTATAATGTGTAGGAGGGAGCAATCATGGAAACCTTGATTTTTCCAGCCTCCTTTAATACCTTTTGACTTTTTGTGATTTTCTTTGATTAAGGGGCTCAAGGGGTTAGAGCATGATTTATAAGACATAGCAGTAAATTGCCCGTTTTAAGGTGGGGCGGTTCATTTCCCTCCAGGGGTCGGGACAATCATGGGTTCCTATATGATGAGGGAGGCTCATACAACCTGTAGGAACTAGGCTCATGTCCATGATAATGGGGTACAACTCATGTATTGTCTTTTGCCCACGTTCTAAATGATTTCGTCCCTACCATCTTTTGCATTTCTTGGTACTTTTCTTGTTGAATGTGGCCATATATGCTTTTAACTTTCTTTAGAGTTGCATCAACCTTGGGCTTCATTCCAGGCCATGACCCAAGGTGTGGGCAAGTGGAAGGGGGGAGCTAACCCTATGTGGACTCGATGGAGGGATGTGGACCCAGGTGAGAGAAAATATGGATGGGGTGATAATGAATGGAAAGAGGGTAATATAAGCGGATAAGGGAGCGGGACCACGCAACCAAAATCAGGGTTTCCCATAAGATACCATCCCTGAAACCAATTGATTAGTAAAAGAGATCCAACGAGACTAGAATCCAAGGTTAATTCCTAAAAGGTGTGTAGGGGACAGAAGCACAAATTTGGCCCATCCTTTCTGCCGAATCCCACCATTAATCCATGCCCAAAAGTGTCCATGAGAAGCAAACTACAATACTCTATTTCAAAATGACAAGGCATATCTTTAGATTCGGGAGGCCCACTTTCAAACATGCGATCATGGCAGATGGTCGAGGAACCACATGGGTGGCTCAAGTGGTGGAGAAATGACGTAATGAGCTAGCTTATGGCTACAAGGGGTTGCTTATTGTCGGTTGAGGACCATCTCGGAGAAAAAATTTCTCATAGGGATATTACCCACAAAATGGGTGGTAACATGTACCACATTGGATTTTTGTAGAACCCAAGTATGACACTTGTTATCCTTGTATTGTGTATACTATAGTGCTCAATGTGGATTTTCCTTGTTGGTTACTTGTATGGACTTAGTTCATGTTTTATGTTTTCCTCCCTTGCCTATTTTATATAAAGGGAAGGGTGTAGAGAGCAGAGCAGAGCAGTGTAGGGCACTGATGGCAGAGATACTGGAGTTCTCCCTAGTTGAGAGGGAGTGTTAAAATTGGCAACTAGGGCCAAACTCCATGTGGGTCATCCTATTAATGGAAGCTAATATTTTTCTTGGATCCCTCTCATCGAGAGGTGTAGGATTGATCTAAAGATCATCCAATTCCGATAGTATTCATAGAGATATGAATTTATTTGTGTTATGGGACAATTTGTCAAGGTCGGCTAGCAACCAAATAAACCCCACTTGTGCTCAACGTTTTAGTATAAATAGAGGTGGCCTTCAAGTTGTTTCAAAACACTTGGGATCTCTTCCTCTCTACTTGTCTTTGGGTTTTAGTAGGAGGAGAGATTCTAAGGGATAACGCTGCGCTAATATAGAGCGCAGAAGCCAGAACTGCCGGGAATAGCTGGAACTACCGGAACTGTCGGGAATTGCCGGAATTGCCGGAACTGTTGGGAACTGCCGGAACTATCGGGAAAAGCCAGAACTGCCGGAACTGCTGGGAATAGCCAGAATTGCTGGAACTGCTGGAATAGCCAGAATTGCCGGAACTGCCGGGAATAGCCGGAACTGGCACTACCGTGAATAGCCGGAATTGCCGGAACTGCTGGGAATAGCTGGAATTGCTGGAACTTCCGGGAAAAGCCGAACTGCCGAAACTGCTGGGAATAGCTGGAATTGCTGGAACTGTCGAGAAAAGCCGAAACTATCGGAACTGTTGGAACTGCTAGGAATAGCCAGAATTGCCAGAATTGTCAGAATTGCCGGAACTGTCAAGAATTGCTGAGAATAGTTGGAACTGTCGGAACTACCGGGAATAGTCGGAATTGCAGGGAATAGCCGGAACTGCCGGGAATAGTCGGAATTGCAGGGAATAGCTGGAACTGTCGGAATAGCCCGGAAGGCTGACGTAGAGGGCAGAAGCCAGAATTGCTGGAACTGAGGGGAAAAGCCGGAACTGCCAGGAATAGTCGGAATTGCCGGGAATAGCTGAAATTGCCGAAACTGCTGGAATAGGCAGAACATCTGTCTTCGAAGGAGAGCAGCATGCAAGGGACAACTAACTAACATTGGGACAATGGTATGGTACTTAACAGCAAATACACCAAGCATGCAATGTTACAGCTGCATGCAAGGGATAGCTAGCATGCAACAACAAGCATGCAAAGGACAACAAGCATGCTAGGGACAACAATCAAGCAAGATGCAACCAACACATAGGTTAGTATGGCAACATGGTGCAACAATGGCACATAATGCAGTACAGTGATGATTAATGAAGCATGATGAGATGCAACATAGTGATGATGGGTGCAGCATGGTGTAGCACGATGAGGTGTAGCATGATGACGAAATGCAACACAATGATAGGTGAATGAGTCACCTTGGAGAATCAGTTGAAGTAGCATGTCTTCAACTGATCTCATGTATCATCTTCTTAGAGATGATCTATGCTCTTATCTAGATTAGTCAAAGTGTTGACTTCTGCTCTAAATGTACTATCTCTCTCTCT
>APFE030792443.1:0-19100 GCA_000404065.3 Pinus taeda
AAAAAAGACTAAGCCTCCTTCTCTATCTTCAAAAAAAATTAGTTAGACAAATGCCATCCTCATTGGTGACGGGTCAAATTCTCATACAACACCCTTCCATTTAACTTTTCAAGTCTTTAATAAATATTATCACAACTTCTTAGTTGATTTTGGCGCTTCATTGAATATTATACCTTATTCTGTATGTTTAAAGTTGAATGTGAAGCCCCAAAATCCTACTACTAAGGTAGTCTAATTACACAGAACAAAAGTGAAGTTTTTGGGTGAAATGAATGATGTATTAATTTTATTTTCATGCAACCCTAAGGTCTTCCAAATCATTGTTATGCTATTTATCAATATCCCTCAATTATATGGTCTAATAATTAATGGAGACTTGTATGAAAACTTAATGGTTACTTTTCTATTGATTGGTCTCACATTGGGTTACAATATAATGGTAAACCAAATAAAATTAGAATTGAAAGGAAAAAACACATGAAATACATAGTGACTAATTTGGATGAAGAAAATGAATTAGTTGCATTAAAAAATAATATTCTAGAGAATTGTTCTACTAATTATTTTTTTGGAAATCACGTAGCCTAAACCAATCCTCATTCTTTAGAATCTATTTCATCACAAATTGAATTTTTTTCACAAACGTATATGTCTAGGTGTGTAAATATTGTAGAGATTCTTGTAAATGATTTTGTAAACAATGTTGTAAATAATGTGTTTTGGACACTTTATTTTGATAGGTTAAAATGAAATGATGGTGTAACTGCTAGATGCATTCTAGTCAACACTAAAAATTAGAAAAGCATGCTTACCTGTAGGTTGGAATTTGATTGTAAAAATAATGTAGCCAAATATGAGGCACTTGTGCTGGGTTTGCATAAAGCGATCAATTTAGATGTCAAATACTTAAAGGTTTTTATTGATTCAAAGATGGTAGTCATACAACAAACAAACATTTTACATTGTTTCTCTAATAATTTGAATCATTATCAATATTTGGTTGAAGACTTGACATCTCATTTTCTAGCTTTTAACATTAGCCCTATACCTATACTACAAAATGAAAGCGTTGATCTCTTTTCCAACATTGCTTCCAAACTAATTCCCCCTAAGGAATTTAGTTCTCATTTGTTCTGTATTGAATTGACTTTTCACCCATCAATCCGTGATAACATCACAAATTGTTGAGTTTTCAATGATTATGAGCTCTCTGACATCTGAAGGAACTTCTGATGGGGAAATTATTGACGAAGACTTGGATGACAGAGGGTTAAATCAATAGTCTAAGAAAAGCAAGTCTAAAATTGCATTTCCTAAGTATGTAGTGAAATTAGAAGATATTTACAACCTTAAATATATATTTAAGTGTCCAACCAACTATAAAATTCAAAGATATTATTTAAGGTTTGAAATTATTAATCTAGCCATTAAAGATAAAGCTCAAAACATCAGTTTAGGTCTTGGTGTGTTCCCTGATGAAATACTTAGCTTCATCCATCAACTTAGAAGGTATAAAGACATGTTTTCTTAGCGTTACAACAGTATCAAAATGTATGAAAACTGAAGTATACAACATACAATTCCAATGTTGTTTGACTTATAACCGGTTCAACAAAATCTTAGAAAGATCCATCCTAACCTTGAGCCTCGGATAAAAGCTAATCAAAATAAGCTATTAAGGTCCAAGATTATCTTCTGTGTTAGAAATTCGAAATGGGTCTACAACCTAGTAAATGTAAGAAAGAAGAATGGTGACATTAAGATTTTTATTGACTGTAGAAATCTAAATAATTTTTTTTTATGAAAGACAATTTTCCTTTAACACCAATGCTACATATTTTGCAATCAATTGCTCGGTTTCAACTTATTTCTTTGCTAGATGGTTTTTTTAGCTATAATAAAATAATGATTCATTTTGAGGATTACCTTTAGAACCAAATGGGGAACTTATGCATATCATAAAATACCATTTGGTTTGATCAAGAAGGTGCAATATTTCAAAGAGTTGTGAACATTGCATTCAAAGGTCTTATAAATAAATTAGTGGTAATATATCTTGATGATATTACTATTTATTCTAAGGAATGAGTAATCATCTACATGACATAAGATATATATTTGAACATTGTAGGAAGTGTGGCAAATATTGAGATTTAAATAAATATATATTTACTTTAACAAAGGGTAAACTATTAGGATATATTGTTTCAAAATAAGAAATTACAATTGATAGGGTTAGTTATTTTTGAAGTGGACCTTCCCCATAATAAGAAATACATGCAATCTTTTGTTGGTCAAATTAATTTTGTAAAATTTTTTGTTCCATATTTCTCACAAATAGCTTTACCTATAAAGAATATGATAAACAATAATACAAATTACAAATGGGGTTAAGTGAGGAAAATTCCATTGAAATAATTAAATAAGAAATCATAAAAGCTCCATCCTATATTCTCGTGAGTACACTAAAGAATTTGTTTTATATACCTTTTCTTTAGATAGGTCTTATGCAATAGTATTAACTGAGAATAATGATGGAGTGGAAGCACCTATATCATCTAACAGTTCAAGATTACAAGGAGCAGAGCTAAATTATTCTCAAGTTGAAAAGAAAGCATTTGCAGTTTTCACCTTTGTTAAGCATTTCAAGCCCTTTTTCTTAAAGTCTTGTAGCAAGGTAATAATACCTTATTCAATAGTGAGTAATTTTCTAATACAAGGACATCATGGAAAAAAACGATCACATTGGGTTGCTGCCCTCTAGGAGTATGACTTTGAAAGTAAGCGTGCTGAGATTGCAAGGGGACAAGATTTGTGTAAACTAGTTACTGGGTTTAGTATCTCTTTATCACAAAATGTCTTAGATGAGCAAGAGGATATATAACAGGTATGTGTCATGACCTCTCATTCACAATATTCTGATCTAATTCATTTTATGGTTCATGGTTATGCACCTTCCAACTTATAACCTAAACAAGAAAGACCTATAATACTTAAATAAAATCAATACCAACTTGTAAATGGTGATATGATTAGGAAAAATTATGATTTTGTAATGCTTATATATTTAAAAAAAGTTGAAGCTAAAACGTTTTTGGAAGAAATTTCTGATGGACCTACTGGAGGACATTATGGAGGAGACACTGCAAGACATAAACTTTGTCATGTAGATTACTATTGGCCAACCTTGTTTACACATGTTGATGCCTATGTTAGAATATGCAAGATCTATCAGACAACTTCAAGAAGAGATCAAAAAGCAATCATGTTATTACAACTGGTCAAAATTGAATAACCTTTTGAACAATGGGTTATAGATGTAATTGGTGAGACTCTTCCTCCTCTAAGAAACACAAATATATTTTGACTGCAACATATTATTTCTCAAAATGGGTGGAGGCCATTACATTAAAAGTGATCAATTTTTAGCAAGTTATTAATTTCATTGATCAACATATTATTACTATATTTTGTCTTCTTCTTTTCCTGGAAATTATTTAATTAAATTTACACAAAAATTGAGGTTTTAAACTTAAATACTCTACCAATTATTTCACTCACTATTATGCATTAGCAAAATACACAAATAAAAATTTCTTGAGAATTATTAAAAGGACCATAGACAACAATAAAAAATATTACATAGGGATTTAATGTACACCCTATGGGATTACAGGATATCATTCAAACCATCTTTAGGAACCTCTCCATATTACTTAGTATATGGTAGAGAATATATTGTTCCACCTAATGTTGATTGGGAACTATTTTGAGGGTTTGGGTTGTGGTCAATCTCAAAAGCATAAGGAAGAGCGGAATATGTAAAGGTTTTGGCCTTGCAAAATGGATTTTTTAACAAAAATATCTACTAGTTCTCTTTAAAAATAAAAAATTAAATTACAATTAAAATTACAATATTATATATATATATATAAATTGGGGTGATATCTAAATGGATGCACTCTACTAGGCTTGACCACTTGCTCAACATCACATACCTTGTAAGGAGAACACAAATTAAGGCTCTCGAGGAGGCCAAAAGGAAGGGTACTAGCCTCACATTAATTTACCAGGACACAATAGAACATAGTAAGAAAGGATTAGATGGAAAACCTTGGGTAGGATAGGGCTTCAAACAATTGCCAACAAGCACTAGTGGGTAACCCCAACTACTCCTAAACATTGTGCTAGAGGGTGGACTAAATCCAATAAAATCAAGACAAATAGAAATGTGAGCATCCTTAAATGCACTAACTCCAAACATGACATCCCTCGGGAAAAACACAACAAGTAAGGCAACTCTAGAAGAAGCCACAATGTCCAATGACAAGTCTCATTCACACTCTCAAAGCTACCCATTAATTGGTCATCTCTAGCCCCAAACTACTAATCCATACACTAGTCCAAAGCTCAAGCAAAACCAAAACATTGGCACAAGCTCAAAAAGGCAAAAAGAAATTCGTAGTGGCTACATGAATTTTGCTGTGCACAAAACCCTAGATGTTGAAAGACCAGAGAAATAATCCCACCTACTAGGAGGGAAGTATCTAATACATCATAAAATCCATTCACAGAGACAAGAGTGAAGACTTGCCATATTATTCAGCTTAATAAGAAAGGCTCACATGTTTGGTGAATACAGTGGGTTGGCCACCCCACCAACCCTCTTGAATTGAAATATGAAGCAATGGGGTGGTGAGCTAGCCTCCCAACCTTATGGGTACTTTTGATATCCACCTCCATGAGGGGATGAAACAATGGTTACTAATATGTATAGGCAAATAATTTTAATTAACAGAATCAAATTATATATTTATTATATCTAAACATTTCATAAAAAATGGGAAATTACTGGGGAAAGCATTACTGAATATGCAATTTAAAATTATATAATTCCATGTCTCACAATCAAATACATTTTTATTTATTTTACCAGTTACTCCATTACACATCAAATTTCAATGTATTTAAATTATTTTAAAATACACAAATTCTGCACACATTTATTCAACTTAATTCAAAACACATATAATATGGCATACAAAACTCACAACATAATTAATTAAAAATTTAAACATTTCAATAAAAATTCACATTTTTTTATTATAAAAAAATACAGTTAAATATACCATGTTTAAGGGATGAAACAATGGTCATTAATATGTATAAACAATCCATTTCAATTAAAAGAATGAAATTATATATTTATTATATATAAAAATTTCATGAAAGATGGTGAAATATGCAATTTAAAATTATAGAATTAAATGTTATTACAATCAAATACAATTTTTTGTCTTTTTTTACAAGTCACTCCCCAAAAACATCAAATTCAATGTATTTAAATTATTTTAAATATAGAAATTTTACACATCTATTAAAATTAATTCAAAATACATATAATATCCTTACATAAATCGCAACACAATTAATTAAAAATTTAAACATTTGAAAAAAAGGATCACACATTTTTTTATAAACAAACATAGTTTAATATACAATATAAAATTATAATACCATACAAACACAAATGCACACTTTCTTTCTAAATGTCCATCTCTCTCAAACATCAAATTTTCAAGTACTTACATTATCTTAAACTCTTGTAAAACACACACTCTTAAGTTATTATATCTAAACATTTCATGAAAAATACTAGAGAGGATAGGTGGATATGCAATTCAAAACTATAAAATTAAATTTTTAACAAGTCACTCCCCCAAACATCAAATTTCAATGTATTTTAAAATACACAGATTCCACAAATGTATTCAATTTAATTCAAAATATATATAATATCCCATACAAAAATCACAACAAAATTAAATAGTAAATTAGACATTTGAAGAACAAAATAACACATTTTTTTATAAGCACATATAGTTTAATATACAATATGAAATTATAATATCATAGAAACATAATACACATCTTTTTTAGAAGTTCATGTCTCTCAACCATCAAATTTCCAAGTACTTGATTGTCTTAAACTATTGTAAAACATAAAAGGTTGATTTATTGTATCTAAACATTTCATGAAAAAGTAGATGTCATACAATCAAATACATTTATTTTTTATTCTTTTTAGAAGTCACTCCACCAAGCATCAAATTTCAATATATTTAAATCATTTTAAAATACACAAATTTTACATACATATTCAAATAAATTCAAAATACACATAATATCCCATACCAAAATCACAACAATTAATTAAAAATTTAAACATTTCAGCAAAAAAATCACACAATTTTTTTATAAATAAATATAATTTTAATATACAATATAAAATTATAACAGCATAAAAACGAAAAACCCAATTTTTTTAAAGTGTCATGTCTCTAAAACATCAAATTTCCAAGTACATGCATTATTTTAAAATACAAACAACACAACATTTAATTAAAATGTTAACACGGTACAACATAGAACACTAAACATAACAAAACATATAATTAAATGTTAACGCGGTACAAAATAGAACACTAAACATAACAAAACATATAAATTACAAGTTTTTTTTTACATAAACTTTAGAATTTGAAATTAACGTTTTGTTTTTTTTAGTTTCTTAACTGTATTTAATTTTTAAGAGTTCTGTAATTTTTAATGTACATCTTAATTAATAAAGAGAATTCTAAATGCAATTGGTCTATATAAACATGTCTCTAAAGCATCAAATTTTAAAATGTGACACTGCAAATTAAATAGCAAACAAAGGCCAAAACTTTTGAAAGAAATTATGAAAATGTAAAAAATGTTTGTATAAATGTTCAGATTTGAAAGACCTAGACCTATCGCCGCTGAGAAAGCAACGGCGTTATCCCTGGCAAAACCGTGAGCAGCACTTGGCAGAGGCGAGAACAAAGCAAAAACTGGAACAGGGCCGCAGTTCAACACTAAGATGCCATGCCAAATTAAGTAACGACCCTTTTAGGTGGATACCCTGTAACTTTTTCTGCCCACATCAGCTGCATTTTTTTTTAGGGCCCCGTCAGGAATGAGTTTCGAAAACCATAGCCATTATAGCCGTGACCAGGTAAGTCTAATTAGGCATATAATAAATAACAAACCAATGGCCCTTTTTACCAGCAGCTATTATAGCAAAACTGACTGAATACTGGTTCGCAGTGGCATTCCCGCTGTAGGCGTCTATACTTACCTACCTGTGCTGGGACCCTCACGCAAGTATTTGTTTCCATAGCTATGCCAAGTGGGGTTGTGTGAGACCATATCTTCGAAATAGAAGCCTAAGAGTGTCGGAGAACGAACGAATCAGGATAAACCCAATTTTTTTTAAGATTTAAATGTTAACGGGTTTCTTTAAAAGCTAAAACAAAACAACGAATAATCAAAATTATAACTCTGCGCTATTAAAAATAAACATTATAAAAGAAAATATAACTGTAACTGTCCAAGAACATTGAATGTAAAGAGGCTTTGAAGATTATCCCCACCTCTTAAATACCGTCTTAGAAATACTATCCAAAAACATGGAATGAAAAGAAGCTTCAGGATAAACCCAATTTTTTTTAAGATTTAAATGTTAACGGGTTTCTTTAAAAGCTAAAACAAAACAACGAATAATCAAAATTATAACTCTGCGCTATTAAAAATAAACATTATAAAAGAAAATATAACTGTAACTGTCCAAGAACATTGAATGTAAAGAGGCTTTGAAGATTATCCCCACCTCTTAAATACCGTCTTAGAAATACTATCCAAAAACATGGAATGAAAAGAAGCTTTGAAGATTATCCCCAGCTCTTAAATACAGTATGAGAAATCCAAGGCATGAGAGATCATTAATTCTTTAAATGGGGTCTTGGAGTTTGAATACCAGGGAAAACTATAATGTATTTAACTCCTAAATTGTTAATTAGAGAAGTTATAATTTAGATTCTCACCTGCAATAGAAAAAACACATTGCATGCTTACAATTATTCATTGAATAGTATTTCTCCCTTTGTACTCCAAACACAAAGCCAAAGACAAGGAATATTAGGAAAACAAATGTGCATAATATAATGTTCCAAGCACACACACAATTAATTCAGACTGTCCATTACAAAACCATTCTAAAATACAAACAAAAAATAAAAAGGTACATACCTTGTCCCAGCAGGATGCCATGTTCTCTTCTCTTCTTTTTAGCATCATCCTCCCTCCTAACTCCCACCAACTAGATCCAAACTCCTCTCCCTCCTAAACACAACCAACTAGAGCCAATCTCATGTCCCTCTCCAGCAACACTAAAAAAAAGAAAACCAGAACCAAGCCAAAACAAAAATGCAAAAATAAAATAAAAACCATAAACCCAGAAAAAGACAAATATAGAAACAATTATCCAATTAAGCATGGCCATGCTTGAAAACAACAACCAAAAAAGCCAGAAAACTTGTGAAAACATTTGACAGATTCTGGCTCTGATTTCTTCTGCCAACCTAAAAAAGCCCAGCCATGTCCAATCTCTTGCCAACTCACAAATTAAATTCGAGGTAGTGTTATGGGTCGGCAGTCTGTCTCCCAGATGGAACAACACCAAATCTAAAGGCATAATTAGGGAATCGAAGGTACAGTCACTCTCAAATGCGTAGCTCTTCTCAAATCTCGCACTCCTGTACGCATTTATTTCCTTCTGCATTTCCCGTCATAAGGAGTGATGCCCAGCGTTGCCTCACTTCACCTTTACAACCTCCCAAATGCCGCCCACTTATACTGGCAAGCCATATTTCCCATGCCATCGGGTCATAAATGAACGGCAGGTGTACATGGCCATCGTTAGATTTTGCTAAGGCCGAAATAGAACGATGGGCATATACACCCTCCCTTCATTTATGGCCCGATAGCATGGGATTTATTGACGGCCCACTTATACTCATTATATTGAGATGGGATGGGATATTTATGTTTTAGGTATTTCATTTCGGATGATCAAAGATTTTGGAAGCCAAGCTGGCACCAGGTGAGGCGGTTCATCACTCTTATAAAATTTGAAAGGTGGCGGTTGAGGTTGAAATTGAAATTCACAAAATAATTTTTATCTTATAAGAAAGTTTAAAAATTCAATGTGTGTTTAAACTAATAAACCAAATAAACACAACAAAGATAAACTATAAACCTTGTAAAGACCTCTAGGATACTCTATTGAACATAATCACTACACAAAACGACCAGACCACATTGAGAGGTAAGCATCATCCTCTCTAAGGATGTCCCTAGTTACTTTTATATGTTAGTGCCTCTTTCCTCAATCTTTCGTGATTTATAGAGATTGGTCCAACACTTTCTCTCTCTCTCTGAGTTACTTTCCATGTGTTGCTACACTCTTAAGTCTTTGTCTATGGACCCAACCCACATTTATAAATTTTTGACCAACCATTCTTTTTGCATGCAAATTGTTGTTACACTTCATGTTTTTCTAAAGGCATGCATGCACTAGGAAAATTTGTTTGGATCTCCAACACCTTGGTTCAATTTTCAACATCTTCGTCCAATATTCTTTACTTGAAGCATCTATACTTAGCTAGATAACAATTAGATTAGTGAATTACAACAAAATTTCAGCTTACACATTCGTTGGCTAATCTCAAAGTGTTTCCTTTACAAATTCCATAAAAATTCAAAGCCCAAACAACATGTTCACTAACAATATCATTGAAAATGTTAAGAAGTTTCATTTGATCCAACAATCTAACAATGTCTTCAAAAGGAACTTCATATATAATGTTGTGCATTTATTATCTAGCATGTAATTTTCCACAAGCCCCGTTTTTCATCTCCTTTATCTCTAAAAACAACAAGTCATTTATTTCATATGGAAGTTTAATAGTAGGTAAAGCAATCTCTCCACATCTACAAAATTTGGATTTTGTTTGTAGAAACTTACAAGGCAAAATATTAGGAAAGGTAGACATCCAATAACCAAAACTCTTTCTAGAGATAAATGCCTTTCTCTTTCCTCCCATAATCAACCAATCATGCTACAATATTTGTGTCTATGATTCTTGCGGTTCCAACATGTGTTTCTATGAAATCTATTATAACATGGTAGAGTTTGATTCAAGCGCAGGGAATTCCCTAACCACATTGTAAAGAAAGAGTGGGGAATTAAGAGTTGTTCTTCCTACATTGCTCGTAGTTTCCTCCACTATTGTGAAACATTTATTTTTTTCTTCGTTCAGAAATATTATTTGTTTTAGATAACTCTATCAGCATCCATAACTATACCAATTTGATCACTAATAATCTTTCATGGAGATATCATCTTAGCACTAACAATAACCACTACTCAATGGGACTTTTCAAAGGGTTTTGTACAAATGTGTAATCTCTATTTTTCATTGTTGAGTTTTGATGAGGCATGAAAAAAAATAAAACCATAGGCACTCGATGATTCCTTGCCTCTCTCCCTCTCCTAGAAAACATTTCTAAACTATGGCGGACGAGGCAAATCACTTGGTTTTCTAAATCAATATATATGATTTTTTTATGGGATATAAGACATTATTTTGATTGGAAATAACTAGGGTCTCCCTATTCTGTCCAAGGGTTGTTCCGCTTTCTCAAAAATCATATCCCTCCAGAGTATTCATCGTCGCCATGATCACATAAATTTCTTTGTGGAGCTACACAAGAATCCTATCGAGAAGGGTTCCAACCTTAATCGCAGTGCTTCATGAACAACAATAAAACTCCATTAACTTCTTCCACGGAATGTTAACTAGCTCACTAATGTTGTCTTTCTAGAGTTGGGACGAAGTATCATTGAAGGATTCTAGCATTCACAGATGTAATACTATTATGCGACTTTTCTTTGTTCTTGGGTTGAGGAAAAATAAAAGACGTGATGAAATATTGTTTTATTTTCTAAAGAAAAAAATAATAGTGAATGAGAATTTATGTTGGTATAATAAATCCTTCGAAAAATATGTTAAAGAGGCTAATATGAGAGATTGACCCCAACAGTCACTAAAAAAGTTGAAATTACTTATGTTGAAAGAGGCAAAATAAAAAAGAGAGAAAACAATCCTCCTTCTGTCTTTATCTTGAGCTTCTGAAAGAAAAAGTAGAAGAAAAAGAAATGACTCGGCAAAGAATAGATATCACTATTATAAGTTATGAGGCTGGAGAGAAATATCGTGTGGTGGAATCTATACCATGTACTATGGGATATAAATATAGTGTCATGAAAGCTACACTAGTGGGAGAAAAAGATTAGCAGACCCATAAAAGGGTTTCCAAGATGCTGCAAAAAGTTGTGGATGTAGAGAGTTGAAATTATCCTTCTTCCTTTATGCGAGGAATTTTCTTCCTCTCCCATAAACATCTCCATCTATTCTATGACTCAGATCACATTTGTTAGAGAATCCAACTCAACATGAATGGATGTAATTTTCCATGACCATTAATATTGTAATACACCATTTATTAAAATTAATAAACATAACTATAACACTCCCTCTCACCCATCATACTATCTTGAGCTCTTGAAGGTGTTATCTATGACTTATCCCAACCTCTGAAGTTTTTTATGAATATGGCCTCACAAAAAGTCCTTCTCTTCCAAAGTTTGCAGAAATAAAATTTGATACCATGATCTAGTCTAGTTTGTTGAGGGCTTTCGAGAAATATAAATTCCATGTCAATCCGACTCTTTGATTGAAAGTTATGGCCAATTGAAGTTAGTCCAATTTCTTAACGCCACTTGGCATCCACATGTAATTTAAATGGCTATGGGATTTTTGCACAAACGGTTCCGCGTCACACCATACCGCCAAGGATGATGTTCCATGGTGTTACCACCAACCAAGACGAGGTGAATTTAAACATGGGCAGTATTCAATTTCAGACCTTGCCCCCCTCATTAACTCCCAATACACAACGCGTACCTCATCATGAACATGGATTGTTGTCTCATGCCCCTATTGAACCTTTGAAAAGTAGCTCCACATTAAATGGGGGACCCATAATGAGGGTTTCCATGTTGAACGCGCCCCTCTAAAGCCATGGTGTCATGCCCCTACACTGGCGGTACTCTTCCAACCGCACTATAGCGAGGTGTGGCACCACCGACCACTTTCTTTTCACCAATACTTATGATTGTGGACTACGCCTAACATTCGTACTTAGTTTATTTTTCGTTACCAAGTATTATTTTATCCCTTATATAAGATGAAAACCATGAACATTCATCATAAGCAACAATAACATGAACAATTACACAATAGTATAAAGGGAGGGGAAACTCCCCGAAGTGAGTCTACCCGTATATCAATATATAATATATATATATATATATATATATATTAATATATATAATATTCAATTTTCACAATGTAAGTTAAATCTTGGAGGAAGCCTGTCCACATGGGGTAGCTCAAGCGGCAAAGGGCTGTGGAAATGAAGTCTCACCGAAACGGAAGTCTTGGGTTCAAATCTTGGGCTACCCTTCCCCCGTTGAGGGGTACTTAATGGACATGTAAATCGGAGAGTCCCGCCCCAGCTTACAAACAAAAAAAAAATCTTGGAGGAAACCCCAAATTTACACAGCCAAATTTTCACGACTTTGGCAAACTCAGTTGCCCAACTTGTCGGCACCTCCGAACGGTTACCGCACAACTCGCCCAACACTCCATTCATCCATCGCATGTCTTCACCCAGCTCACTCTCCGTTCATTCAGCAAATGCTCAAACCGTGTTACCCTGCCTGACATTATCATTTAACCCAACCGTTCCTTTGTTCGGCGGGCGCACACGCACCTCTGTTGCCACTCACTCGAACTCTCGTTCATAGTTACGACCTCCCTTCATTTGGTGGGCCGCACATAATACCGCCTACACAAGCTCCCATTTACGACCTCCGGTTCAACCACCCTTTGTTCAGTTGATGCCCTCACCGTGTCATCCTAGACGAACTATCAACCAGTTGTTCATCCCTACACGAACACCCTACCCAGGTCGCCCATCATTCAACTTTGCATGGACACCCTACCCAGGTCACCTGTCATTCAGCCCCTGCACAAATGCCCTGAATGGTCCGCCGTTGTTCAGCTCTGCACAGACACCCTACCCAGGTCGCCTATCATTCAGTCATGCATGAACGCTCTGAACAGTCCACCCATCGTTTAGCTCTACACAGACACCCTACCCGGGTCGACCGTCATTCAGCCCTGCACGAACACCTTCGCCCATTCCACCCGTCGTGCAGGCACATCGGTAATGAACCTTCGCACTTCTTCGCACTTCTCACTTGGCTCTCCCAAGTGATCTGCGTCCAAGTTCCTTGGTTGAATGACTTTCCAACTCAACTCTTCATCCATATACATGCTCATCCACTCAAGCGTTCAAGCGTCTAGCCGACCTGTCCATCCAACAAATCTATTGTCTTTTTTTACATTTTAACACCATCAACCCACACAATATAACATGTGTCTGCCCCACCAATACGTTGGCCCTTCACCAACTCACCCGTCGGCCCGCCTGGGACTGCCCACCCATGTGGTGGTTCGCCTCTCGAGTCACCAGCTTGTCGGGTCACCCGGGACCACCCACATGGCCTATATGTAAACCACTCAAACTCCATCAAAAAATTCATTTCTTGATTCGCATGACCTTCCACTATGGCCGCAGCTCACCCATCCATGCGTTGTGCAGCTCTTGGTCCTCACATTCTCCCCCACTAGAAATCATTGTTGTCCTTGACAATATCTCATCCCAGCAACCATCTTTCACCAAGATATCCATAGCAAGGCATATACTCCATCAGTATGTCATACATCGGAATGTCTCCTCAATCCATGATCATCAACCACATCCGTCGCAATCTCCTCATAATGCTCCACCGTGGAAGTTTGGCCCCTCCATCTCAAGCTACATGCCCCCTACAATGTATCATGTTGATCTCATCATGTATCGTCATCGTATGAACTACTGCCATGATACTCCAACACAATGCTAACACATCTTTGTACACTTTGTGACCCCATGTTTTGAACTAGTTGGGTGATCAATCAAACTGTCATGCTCAAATAATGAGAATGCACATCCTCATGCGATCATCAGTTGTTTCTTAGAACATCCTATCACATCATCAACTCGATCAAGAATCCATCTCCATCCAAGTAAGCCATGTCCTAGTCCATGAAGTAGTCTTCATCTCATCTGCAACATGCTGACCATGTGGTGCCAATGATTATAGATCAATCAGCCCCCATGTTTCAAAAGTGGTTAACTTTTGGCTCAACCCATGCCCAAGTGTTACCACCAAGGCATCATCATCGCTATAACTCCATCACTCCAAAGTGTCTCATATCGATCCTCCACATCAAGTCACTCTTTCAAGCACACCCATACATGTACTCAAAAGTATGCACCCCATCCTGCATCAAAGTCCCTAACCTTAGCTCCTCAATGCATCAGATCCTCTAAGTCCACCATATATGAAGTCCCCAAAAGTCACAACCTCATGTCATCATGAACTCCATGAGTTATCTTTAGCCAACACTCTAGCAAGCATACAAGTCTCGGCCCAATGTCTCTGTAAGATGCCTCAGCTCTCCATGTAGTAGGAATGCTGCATAGTTTGCTCACAATTCCCTCTAGTCCATGGCCTTGTTGTACTCAAGTGCACAACATCCCCATCATCTCATAAGTAAAACATCTCCATGTCACACCAACAAATCCACCTGCACAACATCTCTGCCTTGGCACTCCTCATTGGATGCGCATAAGTGACACCTCTATAAGTGCTCTTGCATAATGTCCCTGCATAAGACTGCCATGCTCCATGTCTCCAACCTGATTTCCATGAATAAGTTGCCCATTTTGTCCAACCAAGTAGACCCATCCGCAACAATCGGTCATCCTCATCTAAGCTTGCAATCTTCTGTCTAGCGAACTCAGTCATGCAACCATATCATCACCATATCATGAGTCTCTGTTAGGTCCCTATAATACTAGTGATTACCCCATTACTATTGTAGTTATATCCGTTATTAATATTGTTATACCCCTATTGTCCCCATATTGTTATTATTGTGCCCCATAGAATCCCTCTATTGTTATTTTTGTGGTTTTATATTATTATTGTTAGGTCGGTTGGGTTATATTGTGACTCCTTAAACTCCTATATATAGAAAGGAGGTTTTGTCATTTAAAACATCCAAGAATTATTCATTTATGTAATGTAAAGGAGGTTTCCCCATTGAAGAGGCTGAATTCTAAGGCGTTGATCTATCTTTTCTATCTTTTTGTGAGCTGGTTTCTTAAGATTTGGTATTAGAGCTTTGGATTCTAGGGTTTCGCTACTCCAAATAGGTCATCGTGGAATTTTTGCTATAACTTTGTTTATGTGACGTTTCAAAAGCTAAAAAAACCCATTTGAGACAAAATAGCACTGAACCTCAGATCCGAATTTCAAAGTTTTTTGCACTATATTTGCGGAGATATGATCTGAGGATGTTGGTCTTTTTGCAGACTCCTGAATTACATTCCAAAAAGGTGACCTAGGGAAATCATCATAACTTTCTCTCTAAGCATCGGATTGAAATTTTGTAAAAAGGTACAAAAAGAAGAAGCACTGTAGTTTCTTGTATATATTTTTCAGAGCCAAAGGTCAAAACAATGACTCGTGGAACATCATACAAGTTCGCTCTACTGAACTAGTCTATAATCAGGTCACTATAGGAGATTTCGCATAACTCTTCCCTGGAGAATCAAATTTGGATCAAACTAGTGGCATTGGAAAGAGGACACATAGGTCTACCGTAGATCACAATTTTAGAACTGGATGCTCTGAAATTACAGAGATACATCAGATTCAATATCAAGCTCCTACAAAGTGAAAAAAGGTGTGTAGGTTTTTTTTTTTAATTTTTGCATAAGCTTGGTTTGAAAAAAATAGTTTGAAGGAATTCAAAGGGCATAGTAAAGCATTATTATTAGTAATCGATGCCCCGAGGAAAGAAAATGCAAACACCTAGTAAGAAACTTGAAAGCTCTAGCATGACTCATGAAGAAGAGGAAGAAATGCAACATGATATATCAAAATTATGAGACCAAGTGCAACAAGTGTCACTTGCACAAAAAGTAACAGAATCTAAGATGGATGGTTTAAATAAAGATGTAGAAACTAAGATGGATGATTTAAAGAAAGGTGTAGAAGCTAAGATGGATTGTTTAAAGAATGGCGTAGAAGCTAATATGAATGACATGGAAGCTAAGATGGACGATTTGAAGATAGATTTGAAAATAGATTTGAAGACAATCATGGAAGATTTGAAGACAGATTTGAAGATATATTTGACAAAGTTTCTACAAGAAATGCTTACTAATGGTGAAAGGGTAGTAAAGGAAACTCATGATGAGAACAAAAGAAATGTTAATCATGATTTCATAGACTCTAGTTTTGGATCGAAGACCCACCATATTCCAAAAATCAATATGAGGAAGTTTGATGGCAAGGATCCCACAGCATGGATATTATAGATGGAGCAATTTTTGATCTCAATAATGTGCAAAACACACAAAAAGTACCATATTGCAACTTTATATTTGGAACCAAATCAGTTTGTATGGTATCAATGGCTTTACTGTCATAAAAAAATTATCACTTGGGCAATTTTTAAAGAAGAATTGACAGCACACTATGAGGATACAAAAAGCAACACTTTTTTTTGCCAATTGATAAGTCTCAAACAAAAGGGTTCAATAATGGAGCACATTGAGGAGTTCCAAAAATTGAACATAAGGGTAAAAAATATTCCAGAGGAGCATAGGATTGATGTGTTCATAGGGACTTTAAAGGATAATATCCAACATGATGTTCGCCTTTGGAAACCTGATTCATTAGAGAAGGCATTCAGGTTAGCAAGAAAAATGGAAAGCAAAATTATGGCAACCAGAAAGCATACCACTGACAACTATAAAGATGGAAGTGTTGTTGCCCCTAGTCTTCAATGACCTATAAGGTTGACACTACAACAATTGGAAGAAAAAAGAGCAAAAGGGCTTTGTTGCAGTTGTGATAGCAAATACACTAAAGGTCATAAGTGTTCTAAGAATAAATTATTCTACATAGATTATGAAGAGGAAGAAGAAAAGGAGCAAGAAAGGTCAAAAGAAGAGCATATACTCTAGGAACAAAGCCTAGATAAAGAAGAAATGAATCTGACCATATCTTGTAATGCATTGGCTGAAATTACCACTCCTCAAACCATCAAGATAGAAGGACAAATCAAGAAGAAAGAGGTAATAGTGTTGATTGATTCAGAAAGTACCTATAATTTTATTCATTGTAAGATAACAAAAGAATTGAATTGCTTCCTATGTCCAGCACCAGAGTGTCAAGTGATGGTTGCAAATGGGGGAATGATAAATTGCTTTAGAAAGTGCCATAATATCAAGCTATCCATGGGATAATATGTATTGACTAGCCCAATGCTTTCCATTCCAATGGGAGGTGTTGATGTTGTGCCAGGAGTCTAATGGCTACAATCCTTGGGTATAATAGCTTTTAATTTTCAAGAAATTTTCATGAAAGTTTCTATGGAAGGAAAGGAAGTTGAATTAAGGGGTATTGCACGAAAACCGGGAAAGATAATAAGCTCTAACGGTATGACAAAGCTTCTAAAAAAGGAACAAAGAGGTGTAATTGCGCAAATATGTTTGTTAGATGTTTCCACATCGGAATCATCTATTTCTTGAGATCTCCAAAAAGTCTTGGAGAATAATTCTAAGGTATTTGAGACTCCCAAAGGTCTCCCACCCATTCGTGACCATGATCATGTTGTTCATCTGATTCTAGGTAGTGTTCCTCCAAACATCAGGCCGTACAGATATCCCTATGCCCAAAAGAGTGAAATTGAACGTATGGTTGTAGAAATGTTAGAGGCTAGTATAATTCAACCTAGTCAAAGTTCTTTCTCTGCTCCAGTAGTATTGATGGACAAGAAGGGTTGATCATGGCGCATGTGTCCGAATTATAGGGAGCTCAACAAGCTCACTATTAAAGATAAGTTTCCCATTCTTATCATTGATGAATTACTGGATGAATTGCATGGATCAATTTACTTCACGAAGTTGGATCTTCGTTCAAGATATCATCAAATCAAAATGAAGACCGAAGATATTAAGAAAACAACATTTAGAACTCATGAGGGTCATTATGAATTTTTGGTCATGCCTTGTGGCCTTACCGATGCACCTTCTACATTTCAAAGTTTGATGAATTCTATTTTCAAACCCTTCCTTAGAATATTTGTGTTAGTATTTTTTGATGATATACTAATCTACAACAAGTCTTGGAAGGGTCATGTTGAACATGTTGACATGGTGCTACAACTGTTGGAGGAGAAACAGTTATATGAAAAAAGATCCAAATGTTTCTTTGGAGTACAAGAGGTGGAATATCTAGGTCATATTGTATCTCATGGAGGAGTTAAGGTAGACCCTAGAAGAATTAAAGGCATTAAGGAATGGAAAATCCCGACATCCATAAAGCATTTGCGAGGATTTCATGGGTTGTCACGGTATTATTACAAGTTTGTTAAGAATTGTGGGAGAATAGTAGCACTTCTAACAACATTATTGAAGAAAGATGCATTTTCATGGACTCGAGAAGTAACAAAGGCCTTCGAACATCTTAAAGAGGCAATGTGCCAAGCATCGGTCTTAGCTACACCAGACTTCACAAAAACCTTTATTGTGGAATGTGATGCTTCAGGAAATGGAATTGGTGTTGTTTTAATGCAAGATGAAAGACCTATTTCTTTTGAAAGTCATCCAATTAAGGGAAAGTTTATACACAAAGCTATTTACGAGAAGGAAATGTTGGCAATACTACATGCACTTAAGAAATGGTGACCCTATCTAATGGGAAGACACTTCAAGGTAAAAATGGATCATTATAGCCTTAAATATGTTTTAGAAGAAATAGTATCCTCTGAAGAGCAACAAAAGTGGGTCACAAAGATGTTTGGTTATGACTTTGAAATCATCTACAAAAAAGGGAAGCAAAATGCGGTGGCAGATGCACTCTCAAGAAAGGATGATGATGTGGAAGCATTGTTGTGTGCCATTTCTATTATCCAACCAGATTG
>APFE030792443.1:19120-47264 GCA_000404065.3 Pinus taeda
CATCATATTTAAGAGAAAATTCTAAGGTTCAAGCAGTGGAACATCACATTGAACATCAACAACAAGTCCTCCAACTCTTAAAGGATAACCTCATGTTGGCACATAATATAATGAAACAACATGCACATCAACATCGCAGCGAAAGAAGTTTTGATGTAGGTTGGGTATTCCTACAGCTACAACCATATAAACAAATGTCCCTCAAGCAAGCTAAGAAGGATAATAGATTATCACCAAAGTATTATGGTCCGTAAAAGGTGTTACAAAGGATTGGTACTGTGGCATACAAATTGGAGCTTCCTACAACTTCTCGAGTGCATCCAGTTTTCCATGTTTCATGTTTAAAGAAGGTTATATGCGACAAGCTCCTAGTTTAGACAATATTTCCGAACTTGATGAGGAAGGAAAATTTATATTGGAACTAGAAGCAGTCACAGAAACAAGAACTCGACAGCTACGAAATCGATCAATTTCGGAGTATCTCATCAAGTGTAAGAACTTATCCACTGAAGATTCCATGCTCATCTTTAGATATTCCTAATTAATTTAATCTTCGTATGACATTTGACCTATATTTTTGTTATTTTTCACTATTTATATTTTTTATTTTCTCAAAATGTTTAGAACTACATATTTCTCATATGAATATTTGAGTGTTATCAATATTTGGATATCTCAAAATATGAAAAATATAGAGTGGAGAGTGATGCTATAAAAATTTCCAAAGCAAACACATATTAACAACAATTCACTAGTTTTTAGTTCAAAAGTTAAATTACCATTTAATGGTAAGCAACATTGCAAACTGCAAACTTAAAACATTGAAACATAAATAAACTCTTCAAAACACTATTTTTGTCCAAAATATACACATATACCGTTAAATGTAAAAAATTAATAACAAAAAATGGAAATTCCTACGTTCAAATCATATCCCTTTCCATTATATCAATATGAAGAAAACAAAAATTAAGATAACTCAAAACCCAACTATCAAAATCACTCAAACATCCATGGCGACCACTCAATACATAAGATCCTAACCCTATTTTTGTTTTCTAGACCAAAAAAGCTTTAAGATTACAAAAATAAACCCCGAATAATATTAAAATAAAAAAATCTATCTCAACTCTATTCGCCTACAAAAATGCACCCTCTTTGCATCATTTATTTTGCGTTTAAATCTCCTTCAATAAATTAATTAAAAATAAATACATGTGCAATGTACTTCACATATTATACCTTAATTAAATACCTATAAATTAATAAAATTCCTAAATGAATAAAGCTAGAAATAAATACATATGCAACGTGTTTTATATATTATACTTTAATTATCTATAAATTAATAAAATTGCTAAGTGAATAAAACCCAAGTATCTATAAATTAATAAAATTGCTAAGTGAATAAAACCCAAGTATCTATAAATTAATAAAATTGCTAACTGAATAAAACCCTTAAAACTAGTACTACTTCTGAAAGAAATAAATAAACATTCTTGCAATTAAAAAATTATATAGTAATAATATTACAAATACAGACCTATAATAATAATATTACAAATACAATCATAAGTGAGTATTCACTTTAAATGAGGACATGCACTCACTATTGCGATTTATAGATTTTAGAGAGAAACACTCTAAATGAGCGTGTTTTTTACTTAAAAAAAAACCTAATATTAATAATCCAGTTATTATTAAACATGTTAATAATAAATATGTTAGGGAAAATATGTAATAATTATTATTAAATGAAAAAGGAAAATATGTTACACTGGTTACTAAAAGAAAACCTGTTACATAATGACAACAATAAATACTATTAAATTTTTTTATATAATTTTGATATAAATAAAATAATAGATTTGAGACTTCTGTTATTTGCATTTTGTGTGGTTCTCTTTTCAAAATTCATCGCATTTTATTGTTTTATATATTAATGTTTCGAACCATCTTCAATAATTCATATCTAATCTTCATAATAAACCTGGATTTGAGACTTTTGCAATATGCATTTTGTGTTGTTCTCTCTTCTGAATTCATCACATTTTACTATTTTATATATAGATGTTTCGAACCATCCTATATGGTTCATATCTAACCCTGATAATCAACGGAAGATGGTTCCAAACATCGATACATAAAACAGTAAAATGCATGAATCCAGAAGCAAAAACCACACCTAAATAAAGTATTTAGAATTGTTTCTCGTTGTCACCAACACGCTCTAAATGTGCGCATCTCTATCTTCTACTAACAAAACCAACTCATTACATGAGAAAACCCATTATCAATGAATGTGTTACTATTAAACATGTTAGAGCATAATCTGTTACACTTATTGTGAAAAGAAAACATAACCACAGCAATAAATAAACTTAGAAACCGTATAAATGATCTCTATACAATCTCTCGACATAAATACAATACATAATATTTCAGCATGGTTGATTATGTAATATATATTATTTACCTCGCGAAGATTTATAATTCTTTTCAGAATAAATATCAATGGAAATAAAATAATTTTTAACTAATTTTATAGACACGTTGCAGGCAGTCCCCACAATCGCAATAAGCACTTCAAATTCGGGTTACAAATTCCGACCCGTTAGTCATGCTTCTCCCATTTCAAATCCTGAACCATCACACGTGTGAAGGGTTAAGGTTTCGTTAACTGTGGTTGGGTTAGGTTTATGTTTTCCTTTAAATAAGACTTGTGGAAAGGTTAAGAAATCGTGACGGAAGAAAAGAAAACAGCGGTGACAGTAAGCTTGATTTCGATAGCAGCAAGCCATGAGGAAGAGCGTCGTAACGAAGAACTACGGCTACTATCTACACCCCTCTCAGAGCTTCGACAAGGACGCCCTTCTTCAATATCACTATATGAGTTTTTTAGAATGTCAGAAATCTATTCTATCAGGTAGAGCAGGCTGTATTGGAACACCCATAGATCCGTTTGGCGGAAGCGGAGCAGGCACTCTTCAAACACCCGGTTCCTCCATAGACCCGTTTGGCGGAGCAGGCGCTGTCCAAACACCCGGATCTTCCATAGACCTGATTGCTGGAACTGGAGCAGGCGCTCTTCAAACACCAAGGTCCATTACAGACCCGTTTGGCATCAGCCGAGCAAGCGTTGTTCAAGAACCCGGGTTCTCCATAGACCCGTTTGGCGGAAGGGGAGCAGACACTGTTCAAACGCCCGGGTCCTCCACAAGCCTGTTTGGCGGAAGGGGAGGAAGCACTCTTCAAACACCCGGGTCCTCTATAGACCCGTTTGTCAGAAGCGGAGTAGGCACTGTTCAGACACCCGGGTCGTCTATGGACATAATTCGCAGAAGCGGAGGAGAAGCGATTCAAACACCCAGCTCCTCGCGGAAGCGGAGCAGAAGCGATTCAAACAGCTTGGTCCTCGGTACACTTGGTTATGGTGGAGGCGGATCAGGAACTATTCAAACACCCTGGTACTCCATGGAGCTGTTTGGCGGAAGCCGCGCAGGAACTATTCAAACACCTATGTCCACCATAGGCCCATTTGGCGCATGCGGAGCAGGCACTATTGAAACACCCCGGTCCTCCATAGAGCCAACGGAAGGAATCAGAGCAGGCACTACTCAAACGTCCTCGTCTTCCATAGGACCAATCGGCGGAGGCGGAGCAGTCACCCTTCAAATATCCTCCTCCTTCGTAGGAGCAACTGACGCGCAAGTTGTTTGTCGTCGCTCGAAGGACTGAACCCTATATCACTAACCGAGATGGAGATTAACAGCATCCCGCACGGCCGGGTGCTCTACGGAACTCTCTGTGCTGATGCCTTCAAGGATATCATGGTCATGACCGTGCTAGAGGAGGATGATGGCCTTGCTGTCAGGTTGCACATTCGCGATGACCTTCATTCTCCGGCGCAAATCCAGAGGGTTTACCCAAAGGGCGCCAAGGTGGGCATCCGCGACCCCTATTTAACGCGTGCGTTTGACGGTCCCTTTATGATCCTTGTCGGAAACCCTGCCAAAATCCATTTGCTAAAATGATGACGAAGTTTACAGGAAATGATTGAGAATAACAACAAACATTCAAAGTCCTAAGCTCCCTCCAAAAATCTACTATGTACTCTGCGTGCACGAACATGACAATGCAGATTTATGGATCTTTATGTCTATTTTGGAAATTGCTAATTGGTTCTTGGATCTTCATTATTATCTTTGAAGTTTCTTGGCTGATTGATGTTGAATTTATTTTGGAAATTATTTTATTTTCATCAGATCTACCGAGCAAAAGACAAAGATCAATGGGAGAACTAGCAAATTCTATGAATACTTGTATTTGTTAAAGATCAAGATCTTCATACCTTCATATTCTTTAAACAAAAATCTTCACACCTTTATGCCAAACAGAGGAAAAAAAAATCAATGGGAGAGTAGCAAATTCTCTGAATATTGTCTGCTGAATAGAATTTCTGAAAGCCTGCAGAATATAATTTCTCAAAAAAAACAAGTAACACAGATAAACTTTACTCTAACTTATTCCAAATATTGAAGAAATATAGAGCTCTGCATGAAACCAATCTGAAACTTTTTTTGTGAACTTATCACAGTATCTCAGTATAGTTTATACACTATATCTGCATTTCAAGGAGAAAAAACAGTTATAAAACCATATTTATATATTGACAACCACAAAATCTATTCAACAATAAAATTTCAAAAGTACATGATACAATTTCAAAAGTATATGATACATTATTTTGGTTTCTTATTCAAATTGATGGTGTGAAATATTTAAATTATTTTACGGTAGATTTTGGAAATATTTTAATAATCAATCTATAAAATAAATATAATCAATAAAAAATAATTACTTAACATAAAAAAAATATTAATTCCTTAACCTATAATAAATATAAATCAATAAAAATAATTACTTAACATAAAAAAAAATATTAATTTCCTTAACCTAACTCCTATTGATAAATTTTTAGAAAATATTTACAAAATTTTGTTGACTTAAACCACATATGAACTAAATAAAAACATAAACACTAAATAAGAAACATAAACCAAATAAGACGGAAGTCAATTAAATAACTCAATTTTCTTTTAACATTCCTGCAAAATTTGTGTACATGCTGAAATTTATATTCTTGATCTATCTATGACAATGAAAATCAAAATATCAGGAACGGCCATCAGCATTCATGACTTCCTATAACGGGCAGATCAGGCTTCTCGTAACTTTACGATACGACATATAGTTTTAAAGATAAAGCAAGCTCAGATTGGAGATTTGGAATTTCAAGATAAACCCAAAGTAATATGTAACATCATATATTTATCACTTCTATGTATGTTAGAAATTTTTATCACGTTAGAAATTCTAATTATTTTTGCATGTGGAGTTAGCAAAATATAGAGTGAGTTAATTTAAGTGAGTGATTGAATAGTTGATTGTTGAGTCAAGTCTAGTTAAGTGATAAAAGATTTTGAATCTGTTTTCCATGTCAAAAATATTTTATGTTAGTGTATAGTAGAAACAGTTTAAATACACCAGATTCATTGTAATCATATTTTGCTAATATGTTTTGTGTGAATTATTTATGTTTTGTCTCCTCAGCGATTTCCAACAAATGTTTTGTGTGAATTATTTGTTGCTCATCTCCTCAGCTATTTCTAACAAATTGATATTAGAAAAAAAGTTAGAAAAAAAAGTACGGTGGGAGGGGGAAGGAACGTACCTTATTGTGGTATACAAGGCTTTATAACACGTGTAACATAGCCGCGTTACAAGCCTTGGACTTACCCTGTTTTACATACACTCAGGTCAAGCTTACGTTGGTAGCGTTAGTCTTACGTAGGTTATCGTTGACGTAAAGGGAGTTAGCACGCAGGCTGCGTTAACGGAGTGGAGAACAATTCTTCAAAAAAGGCACGGGAATTGGTTTAAAAGAAGGGAGTTGTCTATAATGCGACTTTTTGGAGATTCCGGTGACGGAATCCCGCGGATAAAATTGAGGTTAAATCTTGATTTGTTGCAGTTAAAATGGTTTTTTAACTGCATATTTGAATTCAACACCCTGAAAAACCCGTCGGACACTTTGATTGTGCAGAAACTAGCTATCAAACTTACGATTCCAATAAATTGCTACCGGATTTTGACCAGAAAAACTTACCGGAAAAGCTTCCAAAAAGTCGGATTATAGACCACTGCTAAAAAAGTCACGTGGTCAGAGTTGAATCGTGAGATTTTCTTAAAAAGATTCAAAGGTTTTAAAAAGGGTTCCGTAAAGCTCTTCATGTAGTGTGATTTAATAACTGTGATTTATTATTAAAGAGGATTAAAAAGATTCAAAGGTTTTAAAAGGGGTTCAGTAAAGCTCTATATGTAGTTTGATTTATTATTAAAAAGAAGTGTTTTTTGAATTTGTGAAGGGGTTTATAATAAAAGTTTTGTTTATATATAAAGATATTTTATCAAAATATTTTATATATATATATATAATAATCAAGGGATTTTATTAAAGGGTTTATAAAGTTTTTTTTAATTGGCAAAAGAAATTAGGGTTTTGTAAAGTTTATTTCTCTATAAAGTTATTTGGTTTTTGTCAACCATGAGAGTTTGAGAGTTTCTTTCCTGGCGATATGGAATATAGCCTCATGCAATCAAGAAAGAAACTATAAGATAAATGAAAAACTATAGTGATGGGTTGCAAAGTGCAACTGAAGCATATTAAGAAAAAAATCAACAAGAAGAGAGGTTTAAGCCACAACTGATGAACTGAGAATTCTAGCAGAAGGCAAAGAAGAAATCGACAGTGATTAGTGTAGCTTTGATATGTTACCACCTCCTATGTTTACAGGTGAATATTTTGATCATTGAGTTATCAAGATGTTAACTTTTCTTCGAGCTAGAGAGTTAATTGAATACGAATATAATAACCCATATGATAAAATATGTGATGCTTTAGCATTGAATTTTATAAAACACGTATTGGATGAGAAGTGTTTGTGCAAGGTAGCAAAAGCTACAACTTCCAACGAAGCATGGAAGTTCTTGGAAGTAGAGTTTGGTGTAAGGGGGAGTGACATGCAACATCAGGTTATGTCACAAGCAAAGAAGTCGGTCGCAGATTTGGAGTATATGAGCAAGACTTTGAGAGGAAAACAAAGCTTGGAGAACCTCACTCAAAAGAGGATGATGGTTGTCAATACCATAAAATTGAAACTCATTATGCAAGCATGCATATGGATGAAGAAGAGGCAACAAAGCTTGCAGAGAGTGAAGCAATAGCCTCTGTGTGTGAGACAGAGCAAGAGGGAATAAATGCTCAAGGACTCCACGGTAATGTGGATGATACAAATGATGGTGAATCCCACTGTGATGAGACACATGTGAATGATGACTGTGAAGTTATATGTGAATTGGTGCATCCAGCCACAGTTGATGGATTTGGTGAAGTTGAAATTTTCAATGAAATTGACAATGAGAACAAGCATGCTAGGATATCCCACCATAGTGTGGATCAACATTATATTGATGATATGTGTGGCTTCTTTTTTGAAATAGGGATTGATTGTGGCAATATGGTAAGCACAATGTTTGATGAAATGTTGAAGGTTGAAGTTCCCACTATAGTGGCAATATATGAAGCAGTCGGAGTTGCTCATGAAGCAGTATGTCATCTAGCAGTAGTTGATGATCAACAATAGGATAAAGTGATTGAAGAGTTTTTTGTGAGAATGTCCACTAACACCATAACAGTGGAAGGAAACCTCCATGTAGTTGAAAAGAAGGCAAATGTAGAGCAGGAAACTCTCACTGAAAAGAGTCATATTATGCAGGTGTTCGTAATAGCATGGGCAAAGAATTTGAAAGCAAAGTTGTTAATAAGTTTCATGTAGATTTGAAGCTCATTCAAGAATAGATTCATAAACCAATATGGCAAATTGAATCGAGTCAAACTCATGAATATAAAGCACAAGAAGCAAAGCAAAGAAGACAGTTTGAGGATGCAATGTTTTGGTAGCACGCTATGGTTGAACAAATATTGGAAGAGGAAGGTGTAGAAGGCATGATCGAATTATTTTTCAAAATAAGTTCAAAACAATTCAAAGAAAAATTGCAAAAAAAACAAGTGAATAAAGCCTACAGCAAGAAAGTTCAACAAAGAATGAAGCAATTTCGAGGATATAGAATTTGGAAGCAGAGAAAAAGAAAATGCGAAATTGTAAAATTCTTGAGTCATTGTAAGCCTAGCTGAGAAATAGACAAGCATGCATGTTTATGTGATAGTTAATTCATGTTGAGTCATACAGTCGTAATTAAGGGGTAGTGTTAGAAATTGTAATTACACCCGCATGTGGAGTTAGCTAAACATAGAGAGTCAGTTAACTGAGTGATTGAGTGGTTGAGTGTTTGAGTGTTGAGTGAAGACGAGTTAAGTGATAGACGACTTTGAGTGTGTGATTACATGTAGTTGGATGTGAAGATATTTTATGTGAGTGTCTACTAAAAAAGGTTTAAATACCCTTCACCAGGTTCATTGTAATCATCATGTCTTGTGTGATCAATAGAAGAGCAACAGCTCATTTGTTTCGTTTGAATTATTTTTGCTTTGTCTCCTCCTCCATTTCCAACAACATAAACATTAAGAAAACCTATAAAAATGAGAAATCTAAATTACAAGTGAGTTAGCTGATGTAGCCAGCAAAAATATTTTAGTGTCATTTCCCAATTTTAATTGGAATTGAATGCATGTAAAATTTGGTGTATCATTTACAAGTTCGAATAGTTAGTCAAGGGACTTCATTGCTATGAAAAGGATGTGACCTGTAATGAACGTCCTTACCCTACTCAAGAATTTTGCCCCAAGGCCCCTTAAACTTGGGATATAGTCTCATTACAGTTAGAATTCAACCACATGCATTAGTGCGTTAATCTGATTCACTTCATGAACCCTATTAGTGAGCTCCATCATTAAGCATGATCTTATAAATTTGTAGAAGGAAACTAGCCCTGTCATGTAATCCCTAACATTCATTGTTTATGTTTGCTGCCATTATTAACTAAACTCAAGTAGTTAGCCCAACCATGCATGAGAATCATATTTCAGTAGACTTACTCAACTCTTATACGATAGGTAGGAGGGCTTAGCTAGCCTCCTTGAGTACACATGTAATATTAATTGAACTATCATAGACTATACCATGAAATGCATGTATCTATGTCATCTACCCATTATCTTCTTAGAGACGTAATATAACATTAAATACAAACTATGTTCCTTCACCATAATGATGATTAGATTTAGACTCATTTGACATTTTATTCATCCACATGCATAAGAGTGAAATGAATTACAGGAACACAGATAGTATCATCAACATATATCTTACACAATACGAGTAAAGAACTAGAACGTCTCAATTGAACCTAAATCATTTATCATGTATAATTATCATCGCACCTATAACTAAACATATATGCTGAAAGAATTGAAGCAATATCCAGGAAAAAAAACATCATACAATACATTCCATGCAAGTGACACCATCTAAACCTTGCTTGGAGGGAGGAGCACCACAACATAGCCATGAATCACCTCTGATTCCCCCCGAGCTGGAGACCTTGCCAAGGATAAACTGTCTCAATTGATCGATGCACTAGTTATTTAATACCCTCTTTCATGATTTAGTTACCATTAGCGGCGTCTCGCTTTACGGATTTTTTCTATTTTCCTAGGTCTTATCCGAAAAAGCTTGTTTTTATCTCCCACAACACTTTTCCACATATAAGATTGCCTTTATCTCCTGCAAATATTTTATGTCCAATGGATCTTTATCTCCCATCCATCCGATGGATATACAATCCATCCAAGCTTTTCTAGAATCACATCTAGAAGCTTATCATGAAAGATTCATCTCTATCACATTCCTTATGGGATTTGGCAATCATCTCCTCTCCCTTGGTGCTCCACCCTCCAAGTGATTTATTTTATTAATTTATTTAAAAATAAATTTTCTTTTCATATTACATATCACCTAGCTTTCCTCATCTTATGTTTTGCATAGTTTAACCCACAAAAGATGGTATCAAACCTAGCTTTAACGTAGATTAGGTTTACAGTAAGATAGTACACTAGGGAGGGGTGTTACATACTCCCCCCCTTAAATTTTACACCATCCTCAGTGTATCATTGCATCATGTCCTCATTAACATGTAGCTCATTTCAAGTCAATAGCTCTCATGACTCTGACATCTAATGCAATATTTCCAATGTACATATGCCACAAGGAGTGCTCCCAACAACTCTCCTTCCATAGCTACCCATCACACATTTTTTTCAAATCATTTGCGCTAATTTATCGATGCAAAGCTTAACTATGATAAATATTATAATACGTTACTATTAAAGCAACTATTTCTTATCATTTATTTTCTATGAAGAATGCATGTCCTCTGCTCACATTATTTTAAGCCTCTGTGTTGTTTTCAAACACCTGCTTCTTGCAATCTCTTTGTGTACAATACATCAATTAGCATATTTTCCACATTACTATGCCTGCAAAGTCATAACAGATTATTTCTCATCATAATATATATTCATATACATATATTGTATGTATGCCAAACTGCGATTAACCATAATTACTTATACCAAACTTACTTTCCTTCTTCTAGTTAATTCCCAGGTTTTTTTACCTGACCAAACATCCATCTAATGACTACTCCACACCTACAGACAAGGTATGTTATACACACCAATATACATTTCATTTTTCAAACTTGTAACATATGTAGTTATATGATCCTATAGTTACTATTGTACATTGTCTAGCTGTGGTACAACCTATAATACCATCCTCATGGTATCACCTCCATGACATAAACTTTATCCACAATCTTTTTTCCACCATGTTAGTACCATACCAACATTCATTTATCACTGTTCATCTATGTAATTAACAAAGTTTCATGTCATGTGTAAATCAATTCCAAATGTCATGTAATAATAGTATCATAACTGTCATCATTGACATTATAACTCAATCATACCCATGATTTCAGTGTTGGGATTAAATCTGTCACCTGTACCAGGTTTTAACAACAATTAAATGTACCATAAGGTAGAATATTGACTATGATACTAAGTCCATCATAGATATTTGAAGTCTCGTGATCATCAGAACAAATTTGGTTAGTTCTTAACAAATTATGTCATATGATTAACCATTTTCCCTTTTTATACCTCTACATCTTGCTGGTCATGCATACTTCAGTGAAGGTATGATCTCGTTCAATAAATAATATGCATCTGCATATATCTTCCATATGGAGGTTATAAGTGAAATCTATATTATTCATCACTTCACACCCTTTAAATTTTTATGCAAGGTGTGACCCAAGGGTATTTACATGTTATTGCCTTAAATCACCCTTAAACCAAGAGATCTATTATGAATTCATGGTTTATGCAACAATCATTAGGCCACTCTGAATTGTTCTAATGCATCAATCCCATCATGTTCAATTTCCAAGTATACCTTACTTGGTTAAGAAGATGTTGATCATCATTAATGCATGATGCCTTTTATACAATATATTGTATTATATCTCTACACCCACTTCACAATCTCATCCCATGAACTGATATGTTCTTTATGCCGCTTGCATATCTAGGTTAGGATATTAACTTACTTAACTAGAATCCCTCAAGTTCCAAACTATGCATGCTTATTTACTTATGCATAATGCCCTGATAAGGTTTTGTTTCCTTAAGCAATGTGTAATTGGAACATTTTATTACTAAAATTATTCATCTATTGACAAACCATATCCAAAGTAATTTACATCATTACTTTGCATGTGAGTTGGTGAACACATCCATATTAAAATGGAAAGACAACTTTAAGGTATTTAGTCTTATAAAAGGCTTGTTTTTATTCACATCCTCTATCCCTTGTTGGGATCTTTTAAGCATACAACTAATTATTTGATTTTGAAGCAAGGGATGAATGAAAGAATGATGAGAAAGTGTCTGCACTCATTCAAAAGATACAACAAGATCTCAGTACATCTGATACATTTAGCTAGAAAAGTGATTTGTTATGGTACAAGGATTGGTTATACCTATGTAAGAATTCCCAACTCAAACAAAATATTCTTAGGGAATTGCACACCTCTCCCTTAGGATAGCACTCAGGATTTCTAAAAACCTACCACAGGGATAAGAAGGATTTTTTTTGGGATGGACTTAAATTGGATATTCAAAAGTTTGTGGCGGAGTTTTTGGTTTTCTAAAAAAATAAAGTTGAAACAATTAAGACCCCAGGACTATTACAACCTTTATCCATTCCAAGTCAACATTGGGAATAGGCTTCAATGGATTTTATCACAGGTTTATCCAAGTCTGAAGGAAAGAGTGTTATCATGGTGATAGTTGACATACTTACCAAGTATACACACTTTTGTGCATTATCTCATCCATTTAAAGTGAGTAAAGTTTCTACTACATTTATGGAAACAATTCAAAAGCTACATGGAAACCCAAAGATTATTGTAAGTGACAGAGATCCTATTTTCGCTAGAAATTTTTGTACAGAATTATTTTCTTGTCTTGGTACTCAGTTAGCTCATAGATCATCTTATCATCCTCAATCTGATGATCAAACTGAGATAGTAAACAAATGTTTGGAAGGATATCTATGTTTCTTTGTATCTAATAAATAGACACAATGGGTCAAATGGTTGTCTCTCACTGAATGGTGGTATAACAATTCCTTCCATACTGGAACAAAAATGACCCCATTTATGACACTCTACGAATGTCATCCACCATCCATCACATCATATTTAAGAGAGAATTCTAAGGTTCAAGTAGTGGAATCTCAGAATAGAATGAAATAATAAGCATATCAACATTGTAGTAAAAGAATTTTTGATGTATGTGATTGGGTATTCCTACAACTACAATCATATAAACAAGTGTCCCTCAAACAAGCTAAGAAGGATAATCAATTATCACCAAAGTATTATGGTCTGTACAAGTTGTTGCAAAAGATAGGTACTATGGCAAACAAATTTGAGCTTCCTGCAGCTTCGCGAATGCACCTAGTTTTCCATATTTCATGCTTAAAGAAGGTTATAGGTGACAATTTTCCAGTTCAAACAATATTTCCAAAACTTGATGAGGAAGGAAAAATCATATTGGAACCTGAAGCAACCCAAGAAACAAGAACTCGACAGCTACGAAATCAATCAATTTCAGAGTATCTCATCAAGTGGAAGAACTTACCCGTTGAAGATTCTACATGCGAGGATGAGAATTTTATACAAAATTATCCAGAACTACTCAAGCATTGAGGGCAACACTTTTTTGAAGGAGAGGGTCATGTTAGGTCCCTATAATACTAGTGATTTTCCCATTACTATTTTCGTTGTATCCCTCTATTGTCATTTTTTGTGCCTTTATATTATTATTGTTAGGCCGGCTTGGTTATATTGTGACCCCTTAGACTCCTATATATAGAAAAGAGGTTTTATCATTTGAATTATCTATGAATTGTTCATTTGTGTAATGTAAAGGTGGTTGCCGCCTCGAGGAGGCTGAATTCTAAGGCATTGACCTATCTTTTCTATTTTTTGTGAGCTGGTTTCATGTGCCTGAGCATGTCCTTGTCCTTGTTTGCCTTCACCAACAGCTTCTCAAGATGAAGGTTGATGCTCTCAAGCCAAATCTCTCGATCAGCCTTTATCTCCTGCTGAATGGGTGTCATCTCATTTAGGCTTTCTTTGGGCAACCTTGGAGATTTTTCTTTATGTTTTTGTCACCTGTATGAGGCCTCCTGGGTGCATGTACCTCTGTGGCAGAGTCATTGTGTGTCTCTTCTTCACGATCATATGACGGATCAGATGCCATTTCTATTAGTGGATGAACTGTCTTGATGAGAAATAGGTGATTTTATGATGTGCCTTGACTATTGCCACCAAGGGAAAACAGTGATATAGGGACTGTGGAGAGGGAAAGTAGTGAGGGATTTAGGGACTGTTGTGGAGGGCTTAGTTAAGGGAAAAGGGGTTAGGGAGTAGTTTGGGAATTTTTGTATGGGACTAGGGTTTAAGAGTTTGAGTTTGGGACTTTGGGAAAGGGGTATTAGAGAATTAGTGAATTAGGGGGTGTGTGAACTTGGGGAATATGGAAACAAGGGGAGTATGGAATTAGGGAGTGATGAGGTAAGGGGGATACTTAGTAGCAAAATAGTCAACTCAAAACCCTAGCAGCAATCTCCTTTTGGCAACTATGAAGAAGTAGGGTTTGTAGTTTTTACATTCACCATGCAATAAACACCATCGAACAACCATCAATCTTTGATAAAAAAAAATGAGAGAAGCTCAACCTACTTGCATCAATGGCCATCCATGCAGTTTAAGCGATTTTGGAGCAAATTTGGAAGTTTTCAGGCTTCTTGGCTGTGTGTGCCACACATCAAACCCAGTGCGCTTCGCCCTTTATATGCATTGCGCTAGTGTACTTTTGCACTCGAAATCACATCCCAATGTGCCGTGCCTTCCCTATGCGTCGCGCCACCTGCCCAATGCATTGTGATTTTTCCAGAAGACGTTTGGAGGCCTTCCCTGAGTCCAAATTGGGCGATGGATAGTCCAAATTGGGCGATGGATAGTTCGTTTGAAAGGTATTTCAGTCTACTTTCCAACCCAACTAGAATTTTTCAATTTTGAGTTCATTTTTCCTGTTAAAAATCAAATCTCCCAATACTGGTCAAAATGTGCCAAATGAGGCTGCCTCAAGGTAGAGTATTGTTGTAGTCAGCTTTTGAAGGTGTTTCTCAACTCAAAATTCAGCACATGATAGCTTGTTGGAAAGCACATTGTGTCTCGTTATCATTGGACTCATCAAGAAAGTCATTTGGCCAGCAAGGATAGGAGAAAACGTGATTTTCCCAAGGTCACTTCAGAGTTGCATTCAATTCTCTTGAGGCAACGATATTTTTGACATTTATCGAAAAACATGACACCTTTGTAAAGAGTGAAGGAGGTGTTTCTTCCTTGGCCTATTTTGGAAAAAAAACTCTCTCATTTTTCCCAAATTCATCTTTTATTGCTCAAAAACATCATTCGAGTGAAACCTATCCCTATCAGTGGAACACGTGATTTGTCGAAATGAATCGAAATGAAGGGGATAAGGGGCTTCTAAATTCTTGAGAAAATTTTGGGAGGTGGGGAGGGATGCTAGGAAGCAAGGAAAGTGGAAATTCTAAGATTGAGTGAGGGGAAGGGGTCCAAAAGGGAAAAACACAGGCCTAGCCTAGAAAATTGCCAAGTTATAGCAAGAAGCTAGGGTTTGTGCGAAAATGAGGAATTTGGGGGATTTTAGTGATGGGAAGTGTTTAATAAGGTATATTATGGATAGGGGAAGGTATATGAACATCAGGATACAAGTTTTACTGATGATTTGACCATCCAAGAGAAATTGCCTTCAAAACCCTAGGAGAGGGAAATGAACCTTACCTAGGCGGAATTGAAGCATGAACAAGGTGTAAAGTGACCCATTGGAACTTGGAATGATGATGAAAACCCTCTGTATGATGGCAAACTCAGTTGAATGGTGACATGGACCGACATTGGACAACTTTGACAGGATTAAAAGCAAACCCTAGACCTAATGCCTAGTGACAAAATTTTGCTTGAAGACTCACTGAAATGACAAAATTTGACCTTGACACCTTAAAATCACTTTGTAGGAGCAAGTTTGATCACTGGAGGAAGGCTGCAAAGGCTGACACTAACATTGGCTCCAATGGGGATGATAGCTCCTTGGAGGTGCCAAGAACTACAGACCTTTGGAAAGCAGACAGTGCCTTCGTCCATTGGGCATGGAATTAAAAACTCAAGCTAAAATGCATGACTGGAAACTGATGACTTGATGACACAAATTGACTCTCACTCAATTAAAAAATGACTCGATACTTAAACACAACCGACAAACTAGAAAATATGCTCAAAATGGAGCTTATTCATCAAAACCTACTCTAACTGTTCTATTTCACTACCAGATCAAGTGAAAGGAAACAGCCAGTGCAACCATGTTAGAATCTTGGCTGTTATTTGATTTCTTCCCAATGCTTTGTGATGCATAAGAAAATGGAAGATTCGAAAGGAAACTCCCATGGAAACTCGGAATCAAGTGGACTGGTGATAAACTTGCAAAATATGAATTGGCTTGATGACTTCAAGAATACTGCAAAAGGATCTTCATAATCATAGCTATTGATTTCCATTAACACATTACTGCTCTGGTCCAAGTAATCTTCATAGCTGGATATTAAAATTTTCCTCACATCTGTGCTTTCTTTCTTTGGTGATAGTAGCGAGCTGCCAAAAGGATCTTGAATTTCGTGAATAACCAAACTCTATTGGTGATTCCAAATAGAAAAAAAGTCTCCTTTATCAATCTCCTCATATGACTACAAACCTTGATATGGACTTTGTAATGAAAAATCTGTTAAACAAGGCAATGAAGCCAACTTTTGAATAAGATTATTATCAACATTCTTATCTGGCACATGGTTAGCCAATGGGGAAGAACTTTTACAGCAAACATCATCCAACACACGAGCAATAGGATCATCAAAAATTTGAGAAGACTGTTGTGATGTATCCATTAAAACTGTATGACATCTTACTGGATGTTCATCTTTTTCCTTAGAGATATTATGAAGATTTTTCCTTATAAAGTGAAATGCTTCGAAACAAAAGGGTATAAAATCCTCTTTCATCATTAAATCATGTATTTCAGATTCCACGCCTTCATCTGTAATCTGACCTTCAATTGCGTTTGGTGGCTGCAAATCTGGTGCTAGGGAGGGTTTTGTATCCAAAATGATTTCACCAATCATTTCAATGGAAGATTTCTCATTAAAAACTTCCTCAAGAAATTCGCTATCTGTCTCATCCTCAACATTAAAACTGAGAGATTGTTGATTGCCTACAAACTGTTCATTTGAATATTTACTATGAAATTTACACTTCAAAAACTGAAATCATTCAAAACAAAATGGTACGGAATCATCTTGCATCATCTGATCATATGTGCTAGTTTCCAAGTCTTCATCTGCAACTTGACAATCAATGGCATTTCGGGGGCTGTAAATCTGGATATGGGAAGTCGTGAACGAGGTTTTCATTGCTCTCAATATGGTCCAAATCAAGACTTGTCGACAGTTGATTTCTGATTGCATGAATGTTGTCTCTAATGAACTGAAACAAAGCAAAACAAAAAGGAAAAGACCCTTCACTTACTTCAAAATTTGCTGCACTTTCCACGTCATTGTCGTAGCTAATATGCATTGGTTGATTACTATACTCGAGCTACTAAAAGTGAACTTCTTCCTCCCATAAACTAGCTGTTGATTTGTCTGTAAGATTAACTTCTGTTTGGAGAACATAATCATCATCATACTGATCAAAATGAGGCAAATTATCAGTATAAAAGACACCATCAAGCATACATGTCATGTCAACAGCTCTCCTCCAAGATGATCTATAAAACAGTCATTACTAGATCTATGACAACTGAGATCAGAAAGAAGATGTTTTGGATCAGCAACTTGTTCATGAATGTCATTTTCATTTTTTGCAGTCATTTTCCGCACCATATCTTCTACTGCACTTGCCAAAATATCAAGCTTTATCTATAAAGATGTCGATTCCTCCAGATCTATGTTTTTCATCTCTTCTTCCTTTAACTTTGCCCTTCGGATCAACAAATGAGTCTCTACATATATTGCATTGTTCTGCATCTCTTCAAGTGTTGCAAGATTCCTTTCTCTTAGTTGAAACTCCATTTCCGGATCAAAGGCATCTGGGTAGTGCAAGAGAGCGGATCCAGGAGGAGGTCTTATATTAATAGGCATCAAATAATAAACTTGGTTAAATATGGCAGAAAATTGTTGTACTGTCTCCCCTAGTTGTCTTTTCAACTGGTTATACTCTTCTATAATCAAGAAAGGGTTTTATCTTACCACCCACCTGTCAAGGAAAACTTTGATGAACTGCTGGAAATCTGAGATGCTTGCATCAGGCAGGGTTTTGAACCAACTCTTGATTTTGCCTTGCAAATCAAGATCAAAAAGCCTAATACTGACATCTTCTTCATCAATTTCAAAAAGATCAAGAAAAGACTCAAAATTCAAAACATGTCTCTCAGCAGTGACGTTGTCGCGTTCACCGTCAAATCTTGGTAGATATAGATCATGATTTTTAGGGAAAGCATGGGATATAGGAGGTAAAATCAGAGGCTTGTATCGATCTAGAATTTTACAAGGTATAGGGTTATGTACAAAAGGTATAGAATCAGTCTTGGTCTCTTGGGGCTCATCAAGTTGAAGACGGTCATCACAAGATTCAGAAGAAGGGTCTTGATCAAGATCAAAGGCATGCAAATCTTTGGTATTTACAATCTTCAAAGGGAAGGAATAAAAGGTAAGCCAAGGATCTCTTCTCAAACATAGTATACTTTGCAAAGCCTTGTTGACATTCTCAGGAAAAGAGAAGAAATAATTTATAGCAAAGAAAAAAATGTCTTGGATGAAATTCCAACTTGAATACCTGATCTTTTCATATTGTCCTTTTATGTTTCTGTTGGTTAGGTTCATCCTCCAATGGAGTCTTTGGATCTGATTTCGAAAATGATTTGGAATCTCCAAGTGAATGATTTCAGCCTTGCTTTGTCTGATCGTTGTCCACCATCAACAATCATATTTGAACTTGATACATGTACTGGGGTGATTGTTTAGATCAGAGCTTTCATCTACTTTCGCTAATGCAAAGCAAGAGCATTTCGAAGGCTACTTGGCTAACTTCAGGCTCCATCTGTAGTTTATAAAGAAAGAACACAAACAAACAAATAAACTTTTCATCCCCAGCGGAATCGCCACTATGTTAGAGCCTAGATTTACCTCAGGCTGAAAAGGTAAGCTTCTAGGTCCACATCAAACCACGCTTAGCCTTGTAGCTACTACGAGGACAGGAGAGGGCTCTCTCCGAGTCAATCTTAGTGAAGGATAATTAGATGGGGCTTGAGATGATTCAACTAAAAAACTAATCTTAGTCTAGGTATGAAGTGCAAGGATTTAATTTGAGTTTTTTTGGGGTTTTTGTTGGAAAAAGGGAAAGGCAAATTTGGGTCCGGGGATGAGGCCAAATTTTTGCAGAGTTCCAGTTGGGGCAAGTTAGGTAGTAGTTTTGATGCTTTAGATTAAATGAATGGATAGAAACGACTGCTGAGGAGCTGAAGAGGTCAAGAAGCTATTAGGAATCCTCTTCAAACTGAAGAAAACATTGAAAATTAAACAAAACTAAAAGGTAGAGCACAACAAACTCATGAATTCTACCTTTTTCACTCAATTTGTTTAAATTCAGAAGCAAAGAGAAGGGAAATGACATACATAAACATCAATGAACTTACAATTGCATGAAGAAAAACACCATCAAAACACAGAGCCACATGGATCCCAACAAGTGTTGCAAAACCCTTGTCTTTCCTTTGCCAAAAATGTAGAAATCAAATGTACAATGGAGTGCCAAGCAATCCCAAGTATCCAACCCTAAAAATGACTGAGAAATTACATGATATAGACAAGCCTAACTCCTTTCGATTCCTCTAGGGGTCGAGATCATCATTCTAGGAGTTGTTTCAACCGTATCTAAACAAAGAACTGAAAAATAGGCAATGAAACAACTTGCCTCTATATGCTAGGAAATTGATTCATTCACTCACATTTCACCTTTTGGTGAATGAATCTACTAAGACAAGTAAAAGTGTGCCAAAATTACATCATGGTCATGAAATTACATCAAGATAAATCAAGAGTTACATGAAAAAGTAAAACTGGCCAAGACTAGGCAAAATTCTGAGCTGCTGAGTGAAAAATAGGCTAAATTTCCCTATGCACCGTGCGTGAAATCTATATGCATAGCACAACTTTGAGGCCCTTCCCGAAGTCCAAATTGAGCACATGATAGCTTGTTTGACAGCCCTGCATGTCTAATTTCCAACCCAAGTGGAAGTTCTGGATTTTGGTGTCCATTTTCCCTTCCAAATATCCAAACGCCCAAGACTGCTTCATGTGTGTGGAAAAAGTGGTAGAAAGGCCATTTTCAAGGTGTTTTTAACCCTTTAGGCCACCCAGAACTTGATGAAATCTCTCGGCCATTCTTGAGCATGCATAATTTATCATAACAAACCCAAAAATATCAAGTTTTCCTCTATAATATGTCCCAATCATAAGCGCGTGCCAAGTGGCACTACGCGTTGGGCAGAAGACTCTGCTTTGTGACCAAAAAACTCAAAAATGACAAAATTTTCTCCAAATTCCTTGAAATTTGGACTGAAGATGCCTCATCAAGTATCATGCTTAGCCCAAGAGGCTTCGGAGTCTATCCTCCCTTTTGTGTCGTTTTAGTGCCCTCCTTAGTCTTGCCTTCAAGATTTTGATCCTCACTTTGCAAACATGAGTTCGTGCCTAATAATAATTTTTCATGTGCCTGAGCATGTCCTTGTCCTTGTTTGCCTTCGCCAACAACTTCTCAAGATGAAGGTTTATCCTCTCAAGACAAATCTCTCGATGAGCCTCTATCTCCTTCTGAATGCGTGTCATCTCATTTAGGCTTTCTTTGGGCCACTTTGGCGATTTTTCTTTATGTTTTTGTCAACTGTATGAGGCCCCTTGCGTGCATGTACCTCTGTGGCAGAGCCATTGTGTGTCCCTTCTTCATGATAATATGACAGATCAGATGCCATTTCTACTAGTAGATGAACTGTCTTGATGAGAAATAGGTGATTTTATGATGTGTCTTGCCTGTTTCCACGAAGGGAAAACAATGATATAGGGAATATGGAGAGGGAAAGTAGTGAGGGATTTAGGGACTGTTATGGAGGGCTTAGTTAAGGGAAAAGGGGTTAGGAAGTAGTTTGGGAATTTTTGTATGGGACTAGGGTTTAAGAGTTTGAGTTTGGGACTTTGGGAAAGGGGTATTAGTGATTTAGTGAATTAGGGGGTGTGTGAACTTGGGGAATAGGGAAACAAGGGGAGTATGGAATTAGGGAGTGATGAGGTAAGGGGGATATTTGGTAGCAAAATAGTCAACTCAAAACCCTAGCAGGAATCTCCTTTTGGCAACTTTGAAGAAGTAGGGTTTGTAGTTTGTACATTCCCCATGCAATAAACACTATCAAACAACCATCAATCTTTGATAAAAAACTACGAGAGAAGTTCAAGCTACTTGCATCAATGGTGATCCATGCGGTTTAGGTGATTTTGTAGCAAATTTGGAAGTTTTCGGGATTCTTGGCTGTGTACGCCGTGCATCAAACCCAATGCGCTGCACCCTTTATATGCGCCGTGCTAGTGTATTTTTGCACTGGAAATGACATCCCAATGCGCCACACCTCCCCCATGTGTTGTGCCACCTGCCCAATGCGTCGTGATGTTTTCAGAAGACTTTTGGAGGCCTTTGCTATCTCGAAATTGGCCGTAGGATAGCGCGTTGGAAAGGTCTTTGCGTGTAATTTCCAGCCCAACTATAATTTTTCAATTTGGAGTTCATTTGCCCTCTCAAAAAGCAAATCTCCCAAGACTGGTCAAAAAGTGCCAAATGAGGCTGCCTCAAGCTAGAGTGTTGTTGCAGTCAACTTTTGAAGGTGTTCCTTAACTCCAAATTGAGCTCATGAATTCTCATTGGAAATATCTTTATGTCTAATTATCATTTGACTCATCAAGAAAGTCATTTGGCCAACCAAGGTAGGAGAAAACTTGACTTTTCCAAGGTCACTTGAGAGGTGCATTTATTTATGCTGAGGCAGTGGTATTTTTGACATTTCTGTAAAACCATGACACCTGTGTAAAATGTGAAGGAGGTTTTTCGTCCTTGGCCTATCATGGAAAAAAATCTCTCACATTTTTCCCAAGTTCATCTTTTATTGCTCAGAAACATCATTTTAGTGAAACCTATCCCGATGTGTGGAACAAGGGATTTGTTGAAATGAATCGAGATGAAGGGGATAAGGGGCCTCTAAATTCCTGAGAAAATTTTTGGAGGTGGGGAGGGACGTTAGGAAGCAGGGGAAAGTGGAATTTCAGAGATTGAGTGAGGGGAAGGGGTCCAAAAGGGCAAAACACAGGCCTAGCCTAGAAAATTGCCAAGTTGTAGCAAGAAACTTGGGTTTGTGCGAAAATGAGGAATTTGGGAGATTTTAATAATGGGAAGTGTTTAATAAGGTACATTATGGATAGGGGAAGGTATATGAACATCATGATACAAGGTTTACTGATGATTTGACCATCCAAGAGAAATTGCCTTCAAAACCCTATGAGAGGGAAATGAACCTTACCTAGGCACAACTAAAGCATGAACAAGGTGTAAAATGACCCATTGGAACCTGGCATGATGATGAAAACCTTCTGTATGATAGTACACTCAGCTGAATGGTGACATGGACCGTCATTTGGATAAATTTGACACGATTAAAAGCAAACCCTAGACCTAATGCCTAGTGACCAAATTTTTCTTGAAGACTCACTCAAATGACAAAATTTGACCTTGACACCTTAAAATCACTTTGTAAGAGCAAGTTTGATCACTGGAGGAAGGCTAAAAAGACTGAAACTAACACAGTGGATCCAAAAATGTCAAAAACACCATTTGGGTTCTCTTTGCAGCTCATGGTGAAAAAATGAGAAATTATGTATGTTACAAGTTTTCCCCAATTTCCATAACTAACCATCCTCCAATTCGACCCAAACGTAGCTTAAGGACCGCAAACTCAGAAATGGCATGCAAATTGGGCCTACAATCTGGCCCATAAGGAAAAATAGTTAGAGAGTTAACTTGTCCACTAACACCTAGTTTCTAAAAAATGAGGTCAGATGGGGGCCACGTGCTCAGGGGTCAGGGCTAACTTCCCACACCCATAGGCTGGGCAACCAACAAAAAACACATGGTCTCATATGCCACATAGAACTAGGCCTTGTCGCTATATTCTTGCATTAAGTGCTACATTTTGGGTGCATTCCAACTATTCGATGATAAGTTCATATAACAGGACATGTGTCTTGGGGTTGGCCTCATTTTCCCTCTGCTTGCATTCATGCGATGGGTCTTGTGACCCGGGGCTGCCCACCATTTAACTCTGTTAAGGTTGTTTGCTTCTGGTCTAGTGTGGTATTATGGTGTGGCACCGAGGCTGGCACCATGACTGTGGGCAAGGGATAACAACTAGCTGTAGGCCCCCTTCCCCATGGTCCTCTAGTGTGTAGTGTTTCAATGGGTTAGGGCTTAGCCCTAGCCCCTTACTCCACAACCTTTGTGCATAAAACTTAATTACAAACCAAACCACCATATGGTTAAGTCACATTATGTAGCACGTTGGTTGAGGCTTGTTGTTTCTTGTTTCTTGGTAACAAGTTTGGTTCCCATGGGAAACTTTCCTCCTTAACATTTTTTTAAAGTGCCAACAAGAGGGAAGTGGTAGCTAGTAATTGGCCCATGCAGCTCTCCCTCATAGGACCAAGTCAGCGAACCTTCAACCAATGAAAATCCACCACTCACAAGCCATTAAGAAAAAGACACTTCTTAATCACCATTGGACCAAATTGTATAGTCAAATACTGAATTACTTTCCTAGTGAGTGTATCGACTTCTCACTAGGCATACTTCGAGCCCAATTACAAAATTTTTAGTTGTTTGGTAATTTGATCATAACATGATATCGAGATCATATGATATCAGTTTTGAGTGAAACAAGATGTGTTGGATTCAGGTCGTCGATATATAAACACTCGTATAGGTTTCAAGCATTTTTGGACATTTTGAATTTTGAGCACTAAATTGATCCCTTGGATTAGCCCTCCCCGTTGGAAGTTTTTAGACCTCAAAAAAATTACTTTAAGTTAACAAATAGATGAGGGTACAATTTCCTCGCCCTTCCAACCTCAATCCCTTTAGCTTTTCCTGGATTTGTGCCTTTGAGACCAACAAGAAGGTACTCCACATTCCCTCATTTTGAAGTTCTTGTCATTCTGTCAAGGATAGTATCCTATTGCAATTATTCAAGATATTATGGAGAGAAATATTCTATTAAAGGAATCTAAACATGCTCTCCTTAATCATCAATGAAAGAAGGCTCATATAATCTCAAATTCTTAACATTAACAACTGTAGACATTTTCATATAAGGAGGCAAATTCAAATGGATGGAATTGTTACCAATATTTTCTAAAACCTTAAAATTTCCATACCTTATTGGTTTCTGCTTTTTACCTTATTCTTTAAGCCTCTCTTTTCTAATATAAAGCCAAACTTCATCTCCAACTTGAAAGTTGTTGTCAACATGATGCTTATCATTCCCTGTCTTGTACTTGGCTTGGCTCTTCTCCAACCATTCTTGAACGATTTGATGCACCATTTGAACCTGCTTAGTGAATTTCTTTTCCTTATCAATGTCACTATGACCATCAATAAAAACATCCTTCTCAAAGATAAAATGTAAAGGATATTTTGTTAAGTAACCAAAGCATGCCTCAAATGGAGATGTTTGAGTCGATGAATGCTTTGCCTGGTCATAAGCATGTTGAATGTAGTGTAAGTGTTCATCCTCAAGCTTAGGATGTTTGTTGCAATAACCATGAATAATATATACTACCGTTTTTTTCACTAATTCTATCTCACCATCGATTAGTGGATGTTATTTTGTACTCTTTTTCAACTTGGTGTCCATGAGTCTCCATAACGACCAAAAGTTCCTGACAAAATGTTATTTTGTACTCTTTTTCAACTTGGTGTCCATGAGTCTCCATAACGACCAAAAGTTCCTGACAAATAGAGAATCTTTGACAAAAAAAAACCTAGTTTAAACAAAAAAAATGAAGATTTGACAAAAAAAATCTTTTGGATTGAGCTAAAATCTCCAAAAAATATATAATAGTTAGACAATGCCATAATTTTTTTTACAGTTTCACTATTTCATTTAATTATATAATAAATTGCATTAGTCAGCAAGTTTATGGAAGTATTTTTGATGTTCATTTTATTTATCCACTCTAAATTTAGAGACATTAAAAATAATTTAATTAATTAGCTAATTAATTATAGAAGTGATTTATTAAATCGATTAATAATTTTTTTTTACAAAATGAAATTTTTTAAGTAAAAACATAAATTAAATTAAAATAGATTAATTAAATATTTTTTTTTGAAGATATAAAACATATATATTTTCAATTTATCTTTCTATGAATTTATTGAAAATATCTATAATAAGTACCTTATAAACATTGAACATAAATTTATATTGAATAAATATATTTCACTAATATAAATTCAATTTAGGTAAATTTATAATTAAAACAAAACTATCTCTTTTGTTTTAAAGTGTATCAGTCTTATTTTTTATTAAATATAGTTTTGTTATTTTAAATTTATTTTTATACTTCAAAATATGTAATTTTCATTCTATATATCATGTTTTTTATTAAATATAGTTTCGTTATTTTAAATTTCTATTTTATATTTCAAAATATGTATACTTTCATTTTATATATCAGGTTTAACATTTTACTTGAATAACATGGTTAGTAGACATTTTATTTGAAGTACTACTATTAGTTTGAATAACATGTTTAGTAGTCCTTTATGGATGATTAATGGAATCTCTCTATTTATGTTAGTGAGTTTAAGGATTTCTAAAACCTTGGGAATCATTCACATTATCTGTCATCTCTGTGGTAATGTTAATAACATTAAGGATTTCTAAAACCTTGGGCATTGTTAACACTTTCTTTCAATGATGATAATCCAATTATAATGACTCTAGATATCTATGATCAATAAGAAAAATGAAATTATAATGGCTCTAGATATTTATGCTTAAGAATCCACCTCTTTTTCTCCACTCAAAAATCGTCCTCACTTTATTTCGGTTGATTACATGGTGTAGTAAATAGAAATGGGCTTTTTATTAAAAAAAATGTTAACATTATTAATAACATGGAGATGTTGAAACGCAATATGTCATTATAACCTTTAGATTTTTAGGATTTTGTAGGGTAATTTTCATACTCATCTTTAGATATTCCTAATTAATTTAATCTTCTTATGACATTTGACCTATATTTTCATTATTTTTCACTATTTATATTTTTTATTTTCTCAAAATATTTAGAATTGCATATTTCTCATATGAATATTTGAGAGTTATCAATATTTGGATAACCTTATATCCCAAAATATGAAAAATATAGAGTGGAGAGTGATGCTATAAAACTTTCCAAGTAAACACATGTTAACAACCATTCACTAGTATTCAAACAATTTTTAGTTCAAAAGTTAACTTACCATTTAAAGGTAAGAAACATTGCAAACTACATACTCTAGAACATTGAAACATAAATAAACTCTTCAAAACACTATTTGTGTCCAAAATATACACATATATAGTTAAATGTAAAAGATTAATAACAAAAAATGGAAATTCGTACATTCAAATCATATATCTTTCCATTATATCAAGAAAACAAAAATTACAATAACTCAAAACCAAACTATCAAAATCACTCAAACATCCATGGGACCACTCAATAGATAAGATCCTAACCCTATTTTTATTTCCTAGACCAAAAAAGCTTTAAGATTACAAAAATAAACCACCAAGTAATATTAAAATAAGAAAATCTATCTCAACTCTATTCGCTACAAGAATGCACCCTCTTTGCATCATTTATTTTGTGTTTAAATCTCCTTCAATAAATGAAATAAAAATAAATACATGTGCAATGTACTTTACATATTATACCTTAATTAAATACCTATAAATTAATAAAATTCCTAAATGAATAAAGCTAGAAATAAATACATGTGCAACGTGCTTTATATATTATACTTTAATTAAGTATCTATAAATTAATAAAACTGCTAAGTGAATAAAACTCTTAAAACTAGTACTACTTCTGAAAAGAAACATTCTTGCAATTAAAAAAAAATGGTCATATAGTAATAATATTACAAATACAAACCTATAATAATAATATTACAAATACAATCATCAAGTGTGTATTCACTTTAAATGAGGACATGCACTCACTATTGCGATTTATAGATTTTTAGAGAGAACACTCTAAATGAGCGTGTTTTTTACTTTAAAAAAACTAATACTAATAATCCAGCTATTATTAAAAATGTTAATAATAAATATGTTAGGGAAAATATGTTACAATTATTATTAAATGAAAAGGAAAATATGTTATAATTATTATTAAAGGAAAACTTATTACATAATGATAACAATAAATACATTAAAATTATTAATATAAAATATTTATATAATTTTTGATATAATATTTTGATATAAATAAAATAATAGATTTGAGACTTCTGTTATTTGTATTTTGTGTAGTTCTCTCTTCTGAATTCACATTTTATTGTTTTATGTATTAATGTTTCGAACCATCTTTAGTGATTCATATTTAATCTTCATGATGAACCAGAATTTGAGACTTTTGCAATCTGCATTCTCTCTTTTAAATTCATCACATTCTATTATTTTATGTATAAACGTTTCGAACCATCGTCTATAATTCATATCTAATCTTGATAATGAACCACAGAAAATAGTTCCAAACATGCATACATAAAACAGTAAAATGCGTGATCCAGAAGAAAAAACCACACGTAAATAAAGTATTTAGAATTGTTTCTCGTTAACCACACGTAAATAAAGTATTTAGAATTGTTTCTCGTTGTCACCAACACGCTCTAAATGTGCGCATCTCTATCTTCTACTAACAAAACCAACTCATTACGTGAGAAAACCCATTATCAATGAATGTGTTACTATTAGGGGAGAGATTCCTATTCTTGTGCAGGGACCAGTAGTTGATATAATACTGGTCCCACCAAACCACCAGTGATTAAGACTTTTGAAACCAAAATTTAAACAGAAATAAATAACATTATGTTTAAATAAGTTTTAAATTATGTCCAAAAATCACCCATATATTGATTGGGCCCACAACTGTCCATAAATAGTATTTAACTATTTAATATTACAAAACATATTGACCCAAGTAGAAAA
>APFE030792448.1:0-14701 GCA_000404065.3 Pinus taeda
AAACAGATGAAAACATGGAAAATTAAACAAACTTAAAGGCAGAGCATAACAAATTATGGATTGTACCTTAACACTTCATTTGTTCAATTGCAGAAGATAAGAGAAGGAAAGAGATGCACATAAAAAACTTACAAATACTAAAAGAAGCACACCATCAACACATAAAGCCACATGAATCCCAAATATTGCTGCAAAACCCTGGTCTTTCCTTTGTCAAAAATGCAGATAAGATATGTACAATAGTGTCAAGCTATTCCCAAGAGTCCAACCCTGAAAATGACTAAGAGAATACATAATATAGGCAAGCCAACACATTCCCTTGCCTCTAGGGGTCGAGCTTATCATCCTAGGAGCTGTTTCAACCGATTCTAAACAAATCACTACAATCTAGGCAGTCAAAACAACTTGCCTCTATAAGCTAGGAAAGCCATCCATTCATTAAATTTTTGCTATTTTGTGAATGAATCATCTAGAATAGGTAAAAGTGAGTCCAAAATAACATAATGTTTCATCAATTAAATCAAGAGGGATGAAAAATCACATCACAAGTCAAAACCGGTCAAACTGGCTTCATTTCCTCAGCTGAAGAGCGAAAATTGGACCAAAAACTGTTTGCGTAGCGCCCCTGATCCCTATGCATAGCGCACATTTAAGCCTGTTTTTTGGGGCACTTCCTGACATCCAAATTGAGCTCATGATAGCTCGTTGGAAATCCATGGATGTCTACTTTCCAACCCAAGTGGAATTTTTCAATTTGAAGCTCATTTTCCCCCTCAAAAGGCGGCATAAAGGTGATTTTCATGATGTTTTTGAGCCTTCTGGTCACCCAAAACTTGATGAAATGCTTTGGCAATAGCTAAGCATGTATAATTGATCATGAAAAATCCAAAACTACAAGCCATTTGTGATTTGGAGCTCCCAATCTTATGGGTAGAGCGCTGCGCGCTACGCGTTGAGCCAAAAAACCTGTTTGCAAGCCAAAAATTTCAAAACGACAAAATTTTCTCTGAATTTTCTCAAATTCAAAGTGAAGACCCTCCATCATGTATCATGCCCATCCAACGAAGCCTTGGCCAAAACTCGAAGCGGATCAGGTCTTTTCCGTTGTTTTAGCGCTTTGCTCAAATGCCTCTTAAGGATCTTCATTTTCACTTTGCAAACATGCATGCGAGCCCAATAGTGAGTTTTCATATGACGAAGCATGTCCTTGCCTGTTTTTGCCTTCGCCAACAACTTCTCTAAATGAGTGTTCACCTGGATGAGCATTGATTCTCGATTAATATGTGTCAAATCACCTGGTCTCTTTCAGGCCAATTCTCGGTCTTCCTGGATTTTCCGCAGCTCATAAAGTGTATGCTCATCTTCCAACTATTTGTTGCATTGCTCCAAGTAGTTGATCACCCACTTAGCCATCTGCAATTTCTTTTGCAGCAACTCATTCTCATCCCTTTGCTCTCGAATGATCTCCTTTAGCTTCGAGCTAAGAGAGCTAGCATCAACATCAATGATATCCGTGTCCTGGCCTCTTGAAGGACCCTCATCAACCATGGGCCTCTTGCCACTATCCTGAATCTGTACCTGTACTGAACACGGAGGGAATACCCCTTCCACATGATGTCGAGATAATACTCGCTGTGCTGATGAAGTCAACGAGACCCCTTCCACCCCGGGTGGAGATAGTACTCGTCGTGTAGGTGCAAATAAGGCCCTGTGGCCTCACTGATATGTCACATATGCTGGAGCATCTACATGCTCGGTCTCAGGAATGTCAAACTATTGTGAAGGCCCTTCCTCATCATGAACTATCTCTGGTGGTGGCTGAGGCACTGTGAAGAAGTCACGAGAAATAAAATCCTCCCATGTAATGCCCTACTGTGCCAACTGATGAATCGCCACGATATTGATCAATGCATAATGATATATGCTCCTATGCTGATGTGTTGGGCTCCTCCGTTGCACTAAAGGCACCATCCTCTCTATGTTGCGAAACATAAAGTATGGAATGTTCATCAGATGCACCCTTGTAAAATACATCAACAAAAGGACATGGTATGCATAAAGACGCGAGAATCTGCCCTCACAACTGAAATACCGAATGATGAGTTTCATCAAAGGTGCAAACCGATCATTTAGGTAGAGGAAAGGAAAAACTCTCCTCAAGTGCCTCATATACCCTGGTTTAATATATGGCTCATAATATGATTTCTCTAGCTGCTGACGCTTATTCCATTGCTCCCCGATATTTGGAATCCCAGTGGCCTCTGCAATAGTCTCTGGTGACAAAATGAAATTAAATCCAGTGAGGTTTACATGGCCATCATGTAAATGGAGAACAAACAAGCGAGATAATTCACGATGATGCTGAAATTGTGAAATTAGCTCACAAAAATGATAGCATGACTGATGGCGAAAACAATCCATGGCAAGTGGGCAAGCCTTCAATTGTACCATAGAAGTGGGCTCTTCTTTAAGATGTTTACCACCTTTGCCACCTCTGCGAGGCCTTTGTGGCACATTTCCCTCTGTTGTGGAATCACTGTCATTTTCCTGCTCATACACTGACTCTGTATCTGACATGGCTTTGAAAACACAATAATTGTAATAGGAGGACTGCAATATGTATTTTTTAGGTGTGATGAAATCCCAATTTCAATACATACTCAAAAAACCAACTGAAGCATCATAAGAGTTATGCCATAATGGACATTTTGTTTGGTATATTTGGGCATAAAACAGTCACAAAGACAGTTTGACAAATGGACAAGGGTATGAAGTGTTCTTGGCTCAAAGCTTTCAAATGGGCATGGAGCTATATTTCACCAAGGAAAGGGAGAAAAATCTTCACCAATTACTCATATGTCCTTTAATACCCTTTACAAATATTTTGATAGGGGCCTAGGGTTTCATTTGTTTTCTTATACCCAACACACCACTTCCACTCTTCAAACACTATAAACAATATTCAAATTGATCGATTGAGTCAAAGAACATCTACTTGCAGATTTGGAGGCGATTAGACACGATCTAGGCACATAAATGTGATGCTGGAATGAGTGTGTAGCGCACAGTTTCAATTCGTAGCGCCTATGTAATTTAACAAAGGTCGCGCTCTCCCAATGCGTAGCGCACTGCCCAATGCATAGCGCACAGTTTCAATGTGTAGCGTGCATGTTAAACTCTGTCCAAGGGTTTGTAAATTGGTTTTTTGCCCTCCAATCTTGAACACGCTCTTGCTTTCATATTTGGTGAACAAATAAACTTGTTTTCACCTTATATACAACCAAAATATCTAATTTGATTAAATTGACTTCAAAAAACCCACTTTGTAAAGTTTGGGCACTTTCACTTTTGGTCTTTTAATACAATAGTGCTTTTTTTATTTTCTCATGCTTTTCTGAGGTTTGGACTGAAGTTCTTTGTTGATTTTTGTTTGCAGGGATAGTTGTGATATGCTTCAACAAAGGAGACCAAGGTTGCACTTGAATGATTGAAGAACTAAAATTTTGAAAATTTTTACAAAAATGAGATGGTGACTTATCTTCGAAATAGAGTTTTGAAGAGAAGTCCTAATTCAGCTATACAATGATGAAAATTATTGAAGTGACGATCTATCAAAGACATCCCTCTGGCCTGCTGGTCTTATAAGACTTTTCAAAACAAAACTGACTCAACCCTAGACCTAAGACCTAAAAATTTAAAACATGATTGTAAATGACCTTTGAAGACTTGCTTTTATGAATATACCTGAACCAGCAGTGCCAAGCACGAGGGGAATGAGTGACACAAACCATTCTGTCAGAGTTATGGCATGCCTAATGAAATGAAACTGATTGAAACTAATGGGACACCTAAAAATGAAATGCAGAAAGAGCTTTAATGTATGACGGAGGGATAACTAGACCTACTCTAACATTGGCTCCAATGGGGATGGTAGCACCTTCGAGGTGCCAAGAACGACAGATCTTTGGGAGAGCAGACCAGTGCCTTCATCCATTAGGCGATGGAATCATTATTTGAACGGATAACACAAAACCTTTGACACATTTATTGAATGAAAACATGACTGGAAACTAACTCAAACCGACTTGGTGGCAAACTGAATTAACTAAAAAAAAAAACTGACTCAACAAACCAAACACAAATGACTCATCACAGACTTAAAATAAGACTTTACAAAGCTTTTGGAAAAAAGGCAGCAATCCATCAAGATTTGGAATCATGATGAAAACCACCTACATACTAATGAAATATGTACAATCATGTGTAATGATCTTTCCAATGTAACCAATCCAACAAATGGCTACATACCAAATTTCTGCTCTCACTTTTCTCAAGCAGGTGGAACAATGTACATGTAGGCAATTGACAATAACCACTGAAACCAAGGCTTATGATAACGAACCAGGAAACATTTATATTCTCTAGTGCTTGCAAAAGGATGTCGAATGGATCTTGATAATCCTGAAGCACCATCGTGTCTTGAGATCCAACAACAAAAATACAAGTACTCCCTTCATTTTGATCTGAAAGAACAATTGATTTCCGAGGGATAGGAATGCACAAAGAAGTATGTGCTTTTGCCATCTGAGTGTTAGCTGTAGGTTCATTGACCATGAGAAATCCTGGCATATTGTCTCTCTCAAGCTCATACTCCTCATCTTCATGGTCTAGGTCATTCTTAAACAAAAAACAATCTTCAAGATTATCAAACATGACAGCCTTATCATCTTTGTGAAAGAAAATATTATCTATTGCTGATCTATAAAACTGATTACAAGACCGTCATCATTTTCAAAAGAGGAAGAGATTTTCACCAACACTTTCTTGACCATGTGTGCACTGCAAATCTGCTTTAGCTTGGGTTGTAACATGACCTTTCAAGAGTTTATCTATTTCATCTTCAGACAAAGGAGATAATGCTTTTTGTTTTCTTTTGCTCAAACAGTAATTGTCTTCATATGACATGGCAATCAAATTATAATTTACCACTGATTTCTGAAAAGAAGATTTCTTACTTACCTGAACAAAGATCTCATCTTGTTGTCCATGAAATGACCAAATTACCTCCTCATGAAGGTTTTGGTCAATAATTTTGTCTTCTTCATTCCAGATGATCTCAACAACAGAGTTCTCCTTCATGGGATTCAAAACAAGGTTGTCTTCATCATCATGACCTGAACCTAGATTTGAAATGGCGAACTTGACTTTATCACATTCTGAAATTGAAACTTGACTTTGATGCATGTTGTCTTCTTCTATGGACAGATCTGGAATAAAACATTCTCCTTCATCATCTTCAACTATACTTAGATCTTGATCCTGCTGCAGATTTTCCTGTGCATCTTGACAAGTATCCTCTAAGTTTTCATTATACTTCTGAAATGGATTTTCATACAGGGCCTCCATGATCTCATCATTCATGAAATTATCATCTTCATAATTTCTCAAGGCTTTCAATAAAAGTAGAAGCATTCTTGCAACAGTCATGAACTAATTTTAATGATGGGTAAGATACTTGATATCTTTAAATGAACATGGTATGAAAATCCTTTAGGCAGTGAATACAAGCAAGCGGAAAACTTTCATACCAAGATTGGGCTTCACCTTCCAGAGTGGCTAGGAATATTTTCATCAAGCAATCTTCAGGATAATCCACTTTCAACTTGCGAACATGCATATGAAATCTAACCAGATGTAAAGGAACATATTTCTTACCATCATTCTTAAACGTATTCAGATTCCTTGACCAATCTACCTTGGGCATCTTATTAGGAAAACCTGGAATGTGATCTCGGCTCATGGGAGTGTATCTTCTCATGATTTGGTCCATCTTGAAAATCTCACAGCTACTCATCTCCCTACAGTGAAGTCACCATGAAGCATCGATTTCTGGATTGTTCAGTGAATAAAGTCGCCCGGTGAATATTTTCAGCCTTCTGATGTGTGACCGTTGTTCACCATCAACCATCAGATCTGAACTTGATACACGTACTGGGGCAATTTATAAGTTAAGTGTTACAATTACAAGCTACACCGGAGATTGACTGAAGCAACGTTTATCTACTATGCACTCGCAGAGAAATGTGCAGTTCAAAGGCTACCTGGCCTGACTTCAGACTTCTTCTGTAGCTATAAATCAAATAACACTAACAAGAAAACCAGTTCTTCCCCAGTATGGTCACCACTATGTTAGCGCACAAATCTACCTTAGGCTGAAATAAGGTAAAACTCAAGGCTACATCAAACCACGCTCAGCCTCGTAGCTAGCCCTACGAGGATAGGAGAGGGCTCTCTCCAAGTCAATCTCGGAAAAAGGTAATCACTGAGGTTGAGATGACTGAATTGATGACTAATTTTAGGCTAGGTATGAAGTACAAGGACTTTGAAATTGATTTTTGACGTTTTGTTGAATTCAAGGGAAAGGCAATTTTGGGTGCAGGGATGAGGCACAGTTTTTGCAGAGGTCTACTTGGGGCAAGATAGGCGATTGTTTTGATGCCTTTAAAGTGATTGAATGAATATATCTGACTGGTGAGAGATTAAGGAGAGCAAGAAACTTTCAATGATTCTCCCTAAACAGATGAAAACATGGAAAATTAAACAAACTTAAAGGAAGAGCATAACAAATTATGGATTCTACCTTAACACTTCATTTGTTCAATCGCAGAAGATAAGAGAAGGAAAACGATGCACATAAACAACTTACAAATATTAAAAGAAGCACACCATCAACACATAAAGCCACATGAATCCCAAATACTGCTGCAAAACCCTGGTCTTTCCTTTGCCAAAAATGTAGATAAGATATGTACAATAGTGTCAAGCTATTCCCAAGAATCCAACCCTGAAAATGAATAAGAAAATACATAATATAGGCAAGCCAACACATTCCCTTGCCTCTAGGGGTTGATCTCATCATCCTAGGAGCTGTTTCAACCAATTCTATACAAAGCACTACAATCTAGGCAGTCAAAACAACTTGCCTCTATAAGCTAGGAAAGCCATCCATTCATTAAATTTTTTCTATTTTGTGAATGAATCATCTAGAATAGGGAAAAGTGAGTCCAAAATAACATAATGTTTCATAAATTACATCAAGAGGGATGAAAAATCACATCACAAGTCAAAACTGGTCAAACTAGCTTCATTTCCTGAGCTGAAGAGCGAAAACTAAATCAAAAACTGTATGTGTAGCGCCGCTGATCCCTACGCGTAGCACACATTTGAGCCTTTTTTTGGGGAACTTCCCGACATCTAAATTGCACTCATGATAGCTCGTTGGAAAGCCTCAGATGTCTACTTTACAACCCAGGTGCTATTTTTCAATTTGAGGCTCATTTTTCCCCTCAAAACTATATTATACTAGAGGTACTTCCTGCTGTTGGAAAAGGCGGCAGAAAGGTGATTTTCATGATGTTTTTGAGCCTTTTGGTCACCAAAAACTTGATGAAATGCTTTGGAAATAGCGGAGCATCTATAATTCATCATGAAAAATCCAAAATTACAAGCCATTTGTGATTTGGAGCTCCCAATCTTATGGGTAGTGCGCTGCGCACTACGCGTTGAGCCAAAAAACCTGTTTTGCAACCCAAAAATTTCAAAACGACAAAATTTTCTCCGAATTTGCTCAAATTTAGAGTGAAGACCCTCCATCATGTATCATGCCCATCTAATGAAGCATTGGCCAAAACTCGAAGTGGATCGGGCCTCTTCCGTTGTTTTAGCGCTTTGCTCAAACGCCTCTTAAGGATCTTCATTTTCGCTTTGCAAACATGCATGCGAGCCCAATGGTGAGTTTTCATATGACGAAGCATGTCCCTGTCTCTGTTTGCCTTCACCAACAACTTCTCCAAATGAGTGTTCACCCGAATGAGCTTTGATTCTTGATCAGTAGGTGTCAAATCAACGGGTCTTTTTCAGGCCAATTCTCGATCTTCCCAGATTTTCCGCAGCTCATAAAGTGTATGGTCATCTTCCAACTGTTTGTTGCGCTGCTCCAAGTAGTTGATCACCAACTTAGCCATCTGTAATTTCTTTTGCAGCAATTCATTCTCAGCCCTTTGCCCTCAGATGATCTCCTTTAGCTCTGAGCTAGGAGAGCTAGCATCAACATCAATGATATCCATGTCCTGGCCACTTGAAGGACCCTCATCAACCATGGGTCTCTTGCCCCTATCCTGAATCTGTACCTATACTGAACACGGAGGTGAGACCCCTTCCACATGATGTGGAGATAATACTCGCTGTGCTGATGAAGTCAACGAGACCCCTTCCACCCCGGGTGGAGATAGTACCCATCGTGCAGGTGCAAATAAGGCCCTGTGGCCTCACTGATATGTCACATATGCTAGAGCATCTACATGCTCGGTCTCAAGAATGTCAAACTGCTCTGAAGGCCCTCCCTCATCATGAGCTATCTCTGGTGGTGGTTGAGGCGCTGTGAAGAAGTCACGAGAAATAAAATCCTCCCATGTAATGCCCTGCTGTGCCATCTGATGAATCACCACGATCTTGATCAATGCATAATGATATATGCTCCTATGCTGATGTGTTGGGCTCTTCCTTTGCACTAAAGGCACCATCCTCTTTATGTTGCGAAACATAAAGTATGGAATGTTCATCAGACGCACCCTTGTAAAATGCATCAACAAACGGACATGGTATGCATAAAGATGCGAGAATCTGCCCTCACAATTGAAATACTGAATGATGATTTTCATCAAAGGTGAAAATCGATCATTCAGGTAGTGGAAAGGAAAAACTATGCTCAAGTGCCTCATATACCCTGGTTTAATATATGGCTCATAATATGATTTCTCTAGCTGCTGATGCTTATTCCATTGCTCCCCGATATTTGGAATCCCAGTGGCCTCTGCAATAGTCTCTGGTGACAAAATGAAATTTACTCCAACGAGGTTTACATGGCCATCATGTAAATGGAGAAAAAACAAGCGAGCTAATTCACGATGATGCTGAAATTGTGAAATTAGCTCACAAAAATGATAGCATGACTGATGGCGAAAACAATCCATGGAAAGTGGGAAAGCCTGCAATTGTACCATAGAAGTGGGCTCTTCTCTACGATGTTTACCACCTTTGCCACCTCTGCGAGGCCTTTGTGGCACATTTCCCTCTATTGTGGAATCACTGTCATTTTCCTACTCATACACTAACTCTGTATCTGACATGGCTTTGAAAACACAATAACTGCAATAGGAGGACTGCAATATGTATGTTGTAGGTGTGATGAAATCCCAATTTTCGTACATACTCAAAAAACCAACTGAAGCATCATAAGAGTTATGCCATAATGGACATTTTGTTTGGTATATTTGGGCATAAAACAGTCAGAAAGACAGTTTGACAAATGGACAAGGGTATGAAGTTTTGTTGGCTCAAAGTTTTCAAATGGGCATGGAGCTATATTTCACCAAGAAAAGGGAGAAAAATATTCACCAATTACTCGTATGTCCTTTAATACCCTTTACAAAGATTTTGATAGGGGCCTAGGGTTTCATTTGTTTTCTTATACCCAACACACCACTTCCACTCTTCAAACACACTATTAACAATATTCAAATTGATTGACTGAGTCAAAGAACACCTACTTGCATCTTTGGAGGCGATTAGACACAATCTAGGCGCATAAATGTGATGCTGGAATGAGTGCATAGCACACAGTTTCAATGCGTAGTGCACGGCCTAATGTGTAGCACCTATGTAATTTAACAAAGGCCGCGCTCGCCCGATGCGTAGCGCACTATCCAGTGCGTAGCACACAGTTTCAATGCGTAGCGCGCACCTTAAACTCTGTCCAAGGGTTTGTAAATTGGTTTTTCACCCTCCAATCTTGAACATGCTCTTGCTTTGATATGTGGTGAACAAATAGACTTGTTTTCACCTTATATACAACCAAAATATCTAATTTGATTAAATTGACTTTAAAAAACCCACTTTGTAAAGTTTGGGCACTTTCACTTTTGGTCTTTTAATACAGTAGTGCTTTTTTGATTTTCTCATGCTTTTCTGAGGTTTGGACTGAAGTTCTTTGTTGATTTTTGGTTGCAGAAATAGGTGTGATATGTTCTAGCAAAGGAGACCAAGGCTGCACTTGAGCGATTGAAGAACTAAAATTTTGAAATTTTTTACAAAAATGAGATGGCGACTTATCTTCAAAATAGAGTTTTGAAGAGAAGTCCTAATTCAGCTGTACAATGATGAAAATTATTGAAGTGACGATCTATCAAAGACATCCCTCTGGCCTGCTGGTCTTCTAAGAATTTTCAAAACAAAACTGACTCAACCCTAGACCTAAGACCTAAAACTTTAAAACATGATTGTAAATTACCTTTGAAGACTTGTTTTTATGAATAGACCTGAACCAGCAGTGCCAAGCACGAAGGGAATGAGTGACACAAACCATTCCGTCAAAGTTATGGCATGCCTAACACAATGGAACTGATTGAAACTAATGGGACACCTAAAAATGAAATGCAAAAAGAGCTTTGATCTCTGACGGAGGGATAACTAGAGCGACTCTAACAGAATGCAGAAGGAACTTCAGATGAGTATGAGAGCACAGATCTACACTGTTGGAAGGCATAATACATATTTCAGATGGACACTAGATATCCATGTTTTGGATGGACACAAGATATCCCTGATAAGGTGCAGGTGTACTATTTCGTATAGGTGCAAGTAGACAAGACTTTGATGTCTTTCTCAGAGGTCTGGAATTTTGGATAGGCACAGAAAGGTACCTCTGTCATAAATACAATGTTAGCTAAGATCAAAGTCTCAAAAGGAGTAGGAAGTCTTAGAATTTAAATGATATACCTATCTCAGATGGATGAAGCATTATAAAATTTGGATAACGACATTCTCGGCATTGTCACAATTCTGGTGAGAACAATCTCGATGGATCTATCTCACAGCAGACAAGGTATATGTATATCCTCACTGTAGATATCACAATAATTCTAGAGGCATGATCTCAGTCTCAACATATCTATGTTATATATATTCACGTTATAAAGAGGTCAGAAAGGACAATGTATGAATTCAGATTACTGTAGATGACAGCATGATTGTGTAGTTTGAGACTGCGTGGAGGATTCCAGAACTATAGCCTAGCTACTTTACTAGGTTGCAAACCATAGCGAGGAGCTAAGGCTGACACGTATATGGTTGTATAATGAAGCAATAGAAGGATAGTGTTGCAGCATGATGAGGTAGCGAGAAGTTATAACAGCAGCATGATGGGCACATTAGCAAGGGCAGCATGATGATGAGAGCAGGAGCAGCTCAGTCATCAAGGTTCAACACACCGTGATGGTACACTAAGGTGCTACACGGTGAGGTGCAACAAATGATCGAGAGGCAGCTCTATGATAGGTGAAGGAGTCACCTTAGAGAATCAGTTGACGCAATATGTCTTCAACTAATCTCATGTAGATATTAAGAGTTAAAGTATTGAATTCTATTGCAAATGTACTATATCTCTCAGTTTCTCTACTAAACTTTGAAGAACATAAAAGAAGAATTGATCAAGGGTTTCCCCACATTTTGGGGTTTGTCCCTGGCTAGCACCACATCCTATTTCCTCTTCTCTTGGCTTGTCCTCTGTGATTTATGTTTCTGTTCTATCTGCAACTTGCTTTAATGCTAATGTGATTGCTAATTTGGAAAATTGAAATAAATTTCTCTAGCATAGAAAATACCTAAAATTAACATGGTATCAGAGTTGAGGTGATGAAAATGCCCAAGAAAGAGTGAAAGAGCAATCACCAAAGATAGTTGGGATGGGACAAAAGGATCAATGGGTTCCTTGTAGTGGATCAAAAGTCAGAGTATTGACTTCTATTGTAAATGTACTATCTCTCTCACTTTCTCTATTGAACTTTGAAGAACATAAAAGAAGAATTGATCAAGGCTTTCCCCACATTTTGGGGTTTGTCCTTGGCTAGCTCCACATCCTGTGCCCTCTTTTCTTGACTTGTCTTCTGCGATTTGTATTTCTTTTCTATCTGTAGTTTACTTTAATGTTGATGGGATTTCCAATCTGGAAAATTGAAATAAATTGCTCTAGCATAGAACATACCTAAAATTAACAAGGTGGCATATTTATTTAGTAGTTTCTCTGTTGACGCAGTCATCTGCGTGTACACCTTAATGAATTTATGATAATATCCAGTGTGTCCAACAATTTTCCATAGCTACATCACATTCTTTGGTAGATCCAAAATAATATTAACAATGATTTTTTCAGGATCTACCATCAAATCTTGCTTACAAACACCATGTCCCAATAAAATCCCATAAGGTACACAAAAAATGCACTTCATCAGGTTTAATGAGATTTGATACTTCTTGCAGATATCCAACATCAAGTGCATGCTCGATACATGCTTCTTTAATAACCTAAAGACTATCCAGTCATACAAGTATACCTCCATAAATTTGTGAATGAATTCTTTAAACTCTGCGACGACAACTCTGGAAAATATTGTCGGTGCATTCTTCAACACAAATGACATTACTATATATTGAAATTATCTCCATTCAATAGTGAAGGTGGTCTTACTCCTATTTTCAAGTACTATTTTAATCTAATGGTACTTAGATAACCCATATGTAAAGTAATAGGCCTCATATCCTCCTACATTTTCCAAAACTTCGTCTCTGAATGGTGTTGGGAATGGGTCACGTACACATGTGTCATTCAACTTCCTTAAGTTGACACATATCCTTATTTCTCCCTTACTCTTTTTCTCTTGTACTACCATTGGACTCACTCAATCAAATTGTTCCATAGGTTTGATTATGCCAGTTGTGACCATCTTCTTAAGTCCATGCTTTATCGTTTCTTTGTACTTTGGGTTGACCCTATATGTTCACTATTTTATAGGGTTTGCATCCAATTTCAAATTGATTTTCATGACACTCAAGTCTCCCACGATGCCTTTTAACTCTATTAACTTCATTGGGAACAACTCCTGATACTCATGCACTAACTCAGTGAATTTTCATAATGTATCTTCATCCTAGTAATCTCCTATGAACGTGAACTTGGGCTCCACCTCTGAGCCTATGTTGACCTGCCTCGTCTTAATAGGTTACATTAGATAAGGTATTTTAACATATAGTTCTACCACTTCATGTTGTCCTTTTGACTCATGAATATTAATGCTGCGCAGATCTTCCTCGCCTTTGTCAATGGTTAGATTATAGCATTCTAGTGTGTGTTGCAACTGTGCATTCCAGTTGGGTTGTACCCAAGTCATTGGCTACTTAGGTGTCTAGAAAATTGCTGCTTGAATTTCTTGAAGAGCATTATTGATGCATTAAAATCCACTCTCAAAGATAAAGGTAAAAATAAAACCTTCCTTCATATTGTTCCAATTGGCGGCGCCATGGAGAAGCTTCGTTTCAAGATACCAATTCATTTGTATCACATCCAAAATGCGAACAAATACATGTATCCATTTTGGTCGAGGTTCTTCCCATGTCATAGTCCAATGAGACAAATAATTTCGAGGATCATCTTTGCCATTGCACTTCTATATGATTCTTGTATTTGTAGGATCAAACCTGAGCCTCATTAATCACCAATACTCTTGCCAATATCCTATATTATCCTTATGTGTATCCTACTAGCACATAGTTGTAGCCCTCAAATCCAGATCCAAGGATTGGAATCAATGTTCTTCTAGTACATCCCTTTCAAATTTATCCAAAAATACGTTGACATCACATATACCATCATAATATGGTAAGTTAGGTACTTTAGTTGATATAAAACGAAGATATTTCATCATTCTATTACAGCACAGAGTAGAAACTTTGTGCAACAGGTTCTTCTAGTTCTCTAATTCTTCATTCAAGTGTGAATGACATGAACTATCTTTCTCCCAGCTTATCCATCCATCTACAGTGGGGTTGATCCAATCCTTGTCACACATAGTTAACTTATATATGTGGTGAATATCATCATGACCGTATTCATTACGAATGGGTTCTATATATCTCGCTCCTTTAGAAGGATCTAAAGGAACAATAACCCTAGTACCATTCTTTTTTAATACCATACTTGACCTTTTTATATTGATTATGGCATCCATATCAAAAGCCCAATCGATTCCGAGAAAATATGGATACGGATCACTGTCGTCCACAATCTCAATGACTTCGAAGTCCGCCCTCACTCTTTCTCCTTCAATATCCATCATAGCACTGTGCAACCATCCCATAAGGATAATCTTCTATTGATTGGCCATGCACAGCTAAATTGGTGACCATCACAACTTTGGTTGCCCCATCCACTCCCAAGTCTACATTGGTAAGACATTCACATCTCATCTAAGTCCAAAATAATGGCAAAAGTGTCCTCAGACACATAATTTTATTAATCAGAAAAAATAGTTACATAATTGATTTTTGGAAGAGTTTACACCTGAACAACCAAACACTCTTGCAATGGGCTATTTATAAGCTCCATGTCCTAACTACCTCTAATTATGGATCACTTATTAAATAACAAGTGTCCATTTACATTAAATGCTATTCAAACCAACTAGCTAACTAATCTCCTAAAATAGAGCCTAAGATACGACAAATTTGGAGAGTCATATCTAGTTACAACAATATGCTAATTCTAAAAGTCTCCATTAAATAATTAAACATTCTAGAATAATAATTATTA
>APFE030792448.1:42498-58989 GCA_000404065.3 Pinus taeda
CTAAGCTCTCCTGTGGCCCCCTGTGGAAAGAAAACAACAAGTGGGAGATTGTTGGGTTGTGTTATATTCTTTCCACATAGTTAACAGGGGGTTTGAGGGGTACCCGTAACCCCACTTTGTGGGGTCCGGGGTAACGCCCCAGAAAATTTTGGTTTTGGACCCTATGTTAGGTTGAGCGGACCCACCTATGGTTTTGTGCATGATTTTTGTACATGTTTTGGACGCGATGGTTTTCGGTCCATGGTTTTGGACGCGATGGTTTTCGGTCCATGGTATTGGATGCTTCGGCATGTATAAATATGTATTGTAACATTGAAAGGAACATAATGAAAAATCAAGCTGGTAGTCCCGGTTTTGGGACTACCAGCTTTCTTCGATGAATAACAACAAATTCTTCATTATTGTGTTGAGAATTTTTTTAGGCATTGAATATTCCCAAGACATTCTCCTTTGGTTACTATTGGATTCTAATAGAAGGGTAAGGAAAAAAAATGAGTTAGCACATTAGTGTAAGACATACATCTAATAGCTAGTGGATTAAGTTGTTTTATGAATAATCCAAGTAATGGTGTGGAACCGAAATTATATAAGGAACAACATAATTAACATTTATAGAACTTATTATTGGAAAAATAAGATATAAGGTAGAGTTGTTAAACAATAAACAATTGGTTGATATAGATATTATTAATGTAGTTTACGGGGAAGGAGAATAAGAGGGGCATTCCATAAAATCATTCTAACTCCATTATCAATAGTGTCAAACATTGAAAACTATTCCTATGTACTGTAGAATTCATAATCCAAAATGCATCATGATATATTTTGTTATATATCTTGATAATTTCTAGGTGGAAACATTGGAGGAATTTTCTTACAGGGCCCATTTTAGATTCAGGTTCCACATTAGTGATTTGGGTTCTTATATATTCAATTGGGATCCCATTTTGCTTGCATAGCTCCATCCCTTTGATGTTACTCTAGGCACTAGAATCTTTCCAACTCTGTGAAAATCAGCTCAAATGAAGTTCGTATGTGAAATTTACACATATCGCAAAGTTGACATACCTTATTGACCACCATGGCACTGAGTGGATGCCATGTCAATCCCCATTACTCACACATGTGTGGGTGTTCCAAAATAGAAACACTAATTGATGGTTTAAGCATGCTAAATTTCTAACATTGATGTTGAATGACTACAGGTTGTGTTATACTAGGCTACTAGGAAAGGAAGGGGTTCCATTCTTTTGGAATTTTTATTATTGCATATTTGATCATGGCATCAAAGAATGGGATATCAAACAAAATATAGGGGGTAGAATACTTTTTATTAAGCTTTCATGCCACAATGTGCATGCCCACTCCATAGTGAGTGCCCCTTTCTTTGTACATATATTTCATAATTGAAAAAGAGAAACTGGTGCATATGCCTCACCTTCTAGCTAGGATTTCTCTTGTATTAGGTTTCCCATGTCATATATTCTATTCATTTGTGTGGATAGTTTGTTTATTGGATTGCTTATTCCATTTTCATTTCAAATATATGCATAATTTGGAGTGCTACAGTAGTAATATCTAATCTAAGATCTAATATAATAAACTACATTATAAAATATTTCAAAACATTGTAATAACTAATGTGAGAAATAATTCCAATATAATATCCACAACCATCTAAACATCAATGGAGTCATTTTGATTGATTTCCAATCATTCAACTGAAAAACTCATAATAAGACCTAGTGTTCTCTACCTATGAGTGCTCTCTAGTGAAATATTATATTATGTGATGTGGTGTGGATGTTCTTATGTTTGGCTATCTATTGTTTTCTTGGTATTTTTATTATGAACCAAATTAATAAATAGCATGAAGCATATGCACAATAGTTGTTGAATAGATAAAGAATATATATTTTTTATGTGTTGCAAAATTTTCACTTTTTCATTAGAATGTGTTTAGGGTCCGATGCTAACTCCCCTAATTAGGAGAATATATTATCACTTAATGTATTAGGGTAATATTTATTGAATAGTTCCCATAAGGTAGTGGAGTGTCAAATCAATAATTGTAAGTGGTCTCATTGAAGAAGGTCCACTAGTTAGTGGTTGAGGCCTCACTAAGATAATTCCACTAAGTGGTCAGGGTTTTGGTCAATTAGAACGTATATATATTAGTAGAATCTATGTAACGAATTTCCATGAGAATATTATTGTATTTGAAGATCTACTTATGTTGTGGGTTTCCGCTTTAGGAGGAAATTGAACATTGCACTCAATTCTGGATATTAATAAAGGTTTGATTACTATTTTTATCTCCCAATTTTGGTTTTTTTACTTACTTCTTCCAATTATATTTATTTCTATTTTTCTCCTACTATTATATTTCAACAAATGAGGAACACCACAAATGGTATCATAACACTTTGTTGTGCTAGCATGCACTATTATTTTAGAGGGAAAAAAATGACCAGCGATGTGTTTGGATGTCTCTAAATATTAAGGTGTTGTTTTTTAGTAGGTAAATCGATGGCTGGGTAAATATATACATATAAAATACAAGTGGCGTTACTTGGTTGGACACCTTTCTCACTTCTATTAGTACCCCTTTGCATAGTATCATATTGGAAAACACTTGCGTATGAAGTTGTCTTCCACATATCCTTGGGAAAATTGGAAGCCCCCTAGCAACACTCAAAATCAACATAACATAATCATATCATACATCTTCTTGGCATCACTTGGTTGGACACCCTTTTAACCTTTGTTGGCATGACTTGAAGTAGTATCCCATCAAACAACACTTGCAGATAGAATTGTCTTCCACATTTCCTTAAGGATAGTGAAAGACCTTGAAGAACACTTGAAGCTAGCATATCATAATCCTATAAACTATATTGTAATAATACATCAAGAAAAACATCCGAGGATATCAATATTTCATACCAAGGAATTGAGTAGTAAAACTAAGGGTATTTGTCCTCCTTAGTTAATGCCATGGAAGATTTGGCCAAATATTATTATCAAAAACTCTTTTGTATATCAAAGAGATAGAAATTGATGCTTATTCTCCCTTAAGGCTCCACAAAACCTATATTCTCCTCGCAAACCTTAGCCTCTATAACAAAAGTAACGAAGTTCCTACATAATTTACAATGTCATGAATTTGACAATTCCACGAATTCGGTGACACTCCAAACAAGTTTTTAGAAAAAGAAAGGCCTAGCTCAAAAAAATCCATGTGTGGACTTGATCACCATGGTGTCACTCTAGTAAATAATTTTTGGTAGACTTACCAATATAATTTATTTTGATCCCTCTCCACAAATTTCTATTAGGACATTGATTATGTTGGGCTATATCTTACACAATATTTCTAGTGGCCATGTGGTCCCATGACACACTCCTACAACATGTCATCCATGGAGGATGCAAAGTAGATGGTTTAGTCTCTCTCATAGTACATTAACACTCTCACCTAGTCACTTAACACAACAGATACCAACATGGATTCCTTCACTGTGCAAGTTGGCCTTTATTTTGAGAAGATTAGGAGATGGAGGGTAAGCATGATGATGGTGTCATTTTCTCAATATGAGTCTCTCATAAGGATACAAAATTTAATGAGAAATAAAGTCACAATACTAATCACTCACTTCTTACCATTCCCAGACCATAAAACAAACCCTACAGATATCATTCTTAAAATATCTTGTGTAGTTTCCTAATGTCATCCAAGTAGAATATCACAATTACTTATGTCAGTAATGTTGTGATATTTTTCTTATTCTCTTAAGGGGGGTATTTCTAGAGATGCACCCCATCAAACATGAACCACAAAGTCAAAATGAATTGAAATGAATGAATAAGAGGATGTGTCGAGGAGTGTTAGTGAGTACTAGGTGTGCTAAGGAGGGAGTGAGAAGGCATGCTAGATAGTGTCAAGGCATGCTAGGGATTGTTACGGCATGTCAAGAAGTGTCAGGGTGTGTTAACATGTGCTAGATAGTGCCAACGCATGCTAATTCATGTTAGGCATGCCAATACATGACATGTGCTAAGGAATAAAAATATGTTCTAGGTATTAGGGTATGCAAACGTGTGTCAAGGAGTGGTAGGGTAGAAAAAGGGAAAACCAAGCTAAAATACAAATAAATGAACACATAAGAGGGTTAATAATTCAGGACCTTACCTTTAAAAGAGGGGAATTCTAGGCATACCAACACTAGTGCCAAAACATGCCAAGGGCCAAGTGCTAGTGTGTCTTAAGTTCCAAATCATCCTCTATTATTTCTCTCCTAATTGTGAATAATTGATCTCAAATAAATATTATCTTAAACCATGCCAAGGCATTCTAGGGCGTCCAGAGGCATGCCAAGAATCCTCAGGTGCCACCAAATGCCAAGAGTCAATCTTTGCCATGGAGTTATAGTGCATGATATGGAGTGGATAGGGCATGTCAGGGAGTGAGAAGGTGTTCCAAAGACGATCATTGCATGCTAGAGAGTGTTAGGGAAACAAAAGGGAGAACTAGGTCAAAATGCATAGAAATGAGTGAATGAGAGTGTGTTACAGGGAGTGTCAATGAGTTCCAAGTCTGTCAACGATTGAGTCTCCTAAGAGAAGTTCAAAATAGGAATGACAAGAGGCTACTTTATGGTTGCAATAAGGAGCTAGATAGAGCAATTTCAAGCAAAGGGAGACTTTGGGTTGGGCACAACATTTTTTTTTCAATGACTTGGTTAGGCTTTCAAGTTGTAAAAAATGTAAGGCTATCTATAAGGGAATGATAAGTAGGGAGCTCAAATGTGTGCTAAGGAATCCTAGGAATTGATAGCACATGTTAGACAGATCAAAGGCATTTGAGGCATGCCCAGGCATGCTATTAATTTTAGATAAAAATGGTATGTTCTATGCTTTAGAGAAATTTACACCAATTTTTCTTATAAGCCAAACATCAATTTCCATATTATTAATCACATTAACACTGATAGTAAATGAAGATATAAAATAAACAAGAAGCAAAAGACAATTCAGGACAAGAGGACACAATATTTGGTAGATGCCAGGGAAAAACCCATGAAAAACCCCAATGTGGGGAAAACCCTTTGATCAAATATTATTAGTATTCTTCAAAAGCTCAACAGAGAGAGAGAGAGAGAGAGAGAGAGAGAGACTACATCATACAAATTTTACTCGTCCAATCACTATAAAATAGTCGAGTCAAGCAATAGTCAACATGAAGCCATAACCAGAAAGTCAACACCAGTCAAACAAGCATAAAGTCTCCTCTAAGTTAGCTCAGTCAAATATAGTCAACTCGGCCTCCAAAGATAGTGCTAATCAACTGAAAATAATCCTGAAATTCCTAGTCAAACTTGGTCAACACACAATCAAATCTATAGTCAAAGGGCATGTGGTCAACACAAGTCAAACAACAACAAATTCCATGATTTTTGTGCTAAAATTTGTGGCCTAAAGAAAAAATATCTTCTTGAAAAACATAGTCAAAAGATAGAGTTTGACCCTCAATCACTGCTGGTCAACATTGCTGAAAATGGCCCAAAACAGTCCTGAAATTCTAGCCTGAAAGTTTCAGTCAGACATAAGCATTAAGAGTTTCTCCCTTGTTGTATGAACCAATGAGGAGAGGAGAAAGAAATATGTGTGTTGATGTTTGTACAAATGAGAAAAATATCTCTTCTATTTATGCAAAAAATTGAGGGTGAAGAGACACATATGCTGGGCTTCATAAGCCTACGTTAGACTTCTGGTTGACCTTGACAATTTGTCCATAGAACAAATAAATTCATAATTCAATTTCTACATGTCATAATGAGATGATATTTAGATCAATATTGTACCTCTCAAAAAGAGGAATCCAATAAAAATATCATCTCCATTATATGAGTTATCCAAGGTGGAGTTTGGACCTAGTTTCCAATTTTAACACTCCCCCTCAACTAGGGCAAAATCCACCTACCAAACAATCTATCAATATGTGCCATATTTGTCATCCCTACTATACTCTACTTTGTTCTAATGTTTTGAACCATGAAGAAATAGTGAAGAAGAAATGATCGAGAGTGTATCAAACCACTCTCCACTGACCTTAAGTTAGTCTCCGTTGATCCCAGATCAATATCAAACATCCTAGCATAAGGATTATGGCAGTACACAATGCATCCATCAATAGTACTATGGTATTTATTCTCATTTCCCAAAACATTGGTCAGATGAGAGGTACTCCCCATGAGTGCCAGACTACATGGGTAGGATGTATCGGCAAGAGAAAGTGAACCACTCATCCTATTCATATGCCATAGGAGAAGGTGAACCACTCATCCTATTCATATATCAACCATCATGGGGTATCATATGGGAAGGTGAACCACTCACCCTTTACACTGCACACCACTTGGGGAAGGTGAACCACTCACCCTATACATAATGCACCACTAGGGGAAGGTGAACCACTCACCCTATGGTCACTCATAGCTCCAAGAAGTACCCTAAGCCCCCTAGAGCTTGCAAAGGTCAATATCCAACTCAAATGGGAAACTCATAAGAAAGCCTTTCCACAAATCCAAGTCATTTACAGAAGGCAGTCTACATAGACTTCCTCTTGAGATGAGCCATGTAAGGAGGTATTGGCATACATTTGATGTAAATTACATCCTTGAGAGGAATCAAGGGAAATGATCAAACAGATGGTGGTATATCATGAAATTGGTGTAAATATCTCATCATAGTCCACACCTTCCTTTTGAGAGAAGCCTCAAGCAACAAACTCGGCCTTGAACTTTTCAACACTTCCATCAACTCCATGCTTGATCTTGTAGAGCTATTTTGAGGTGAAAAGAGATTTGTCATTGGGTTTAGGGACCACATCGCAAACATCATTCTTCATAATCGACTCATACTCTTCATTCATAGTTCTTCCAAACATGTTGCTTCATAGCTTCTTTGAATGTGCAAGGATTCAACATCTCCCAGAATGTCCATAAGTGATGAGGATCTGCTTTTTGAGTAGGAGGAATCATGGGGAGGTAGATAAATGGGATCCTTCAGTCCTTCAATGTCGGGAATCGACTCATCCTATGGTTCTCCCTTCTTTCCTATATCTGCTTCTTTGTCATTCCTTGAAATAGGAAGGTTCCTAATCTTCCAAAGGGAAACATCTCCATCCAATGTGACATCATCAATTATCCGTGTCTCTTTGACCAGGAACATAGATTCCATATGCCTTAGAAGTTTCACTATAGCCAACAAAATCTCCTTTCTTCCTAGATGCATCAAATTTTCTTCTCTTTTCTTTCATCACATGAAAATACACAGGGATACCAAAGATTATAAAGTGAGAAACATCAAGTTTCTTCCCCGTGAAAACATCTTCAGGAGTTTTGCAGTCTAATTCTTGATGAGAGCAACTATTTTCAATATACAAGATGACGTTGGCAGCTTGTCCCCATAGGAATTTTCGAAGGCCTTGATCATGAAGCATGGCATGAGTGGATTCTATAATAGAATGATTATTCCTTTCAACAACACCATTTTGCTCAATAATACATGTGGTATTAGTCTCCCTCGTAATGCCATATTCTCTGAAATAATCATTGAACTCATTTAATTCATATTCGGTTCCATTATCAACCCTCAATATTCTGATCTTCTTCCCTACTTGATTTTCAATGAAGACTTTGAAATAGAGGAACCATGTGAACACTTCATCCTTCTTCTTCAAGAAATAAATCCAAGTTTTGTGAGAGAAGTCATCCACAAAGATAGCATAATATAAATATTCTCCCAAAGATTTCACGGGAAACATACCAGATAGATCAAAATGAACCAATTGCAAAATGTTGAAGTCTTTCTATCACTTGAGGGGAATGGTCCCCTTGATTGTTTTCCTTCAGCACATCCTTGACAAACACCTTCATGTTCTACTTTAAATTTAGGCATACTTGTCACCATATTCCTTGAATTGAGTAGGGATTTATAATGAAGATGAGCAATTCTTTGGTGCCATAATTTGGATTGAATGTATGTGTCACAATACATAGATCTAAATGGAATTACTCCAACTTGATATAGGCTACCACCTCTAAAACCAAGAGTAAATTCTTATTTGAAATTTATTTTCCAAACAAATACCTTTCCGTCAATGAATGCCACCAGGAATCCTTTGTCCTCTATTGTTGAGATAGATACCAGGTTCTTCTTTAGATCAGTTACATAAAGTACTTCTTGTAGATGAATGGTGTTACCCTGATTCAATTGAAGAGTAACATTCCCAACTCCTTTCGTGGGATATGTGGTATTGTCTACAATAATCATTTCCAATTTTTTATCCTTTTCTCTCAGATTTGAAAGAGCTTCCTTATACCCAGTGAATTGACTGTCACTTGACCAATTTCCCAAGGTATCCAGAGGAGAGGCAGTAGAGAGGGAAGATATAATATAAAATTATTTTTTCTTGTTATCTACAACATTATATTCATCATACCTAGAGCTTCTTGATCTTTTGGGAGGTCGATCATTTTCATGTTGAGTAGCGGGGGCATGCCTTTTTCCTTTGTTGTTGAACCTGCCATTCCTTTGATTATTGTTGACCCTGAAATTGTTTTAGTTGTTGTTGTCATCATCCCAAGGTGTATCATTTTTATTAGTGAACTCTATATCATAGTGGCCAAACTTGTTACAAATGAAGCATCTACCCTTTCTTCTATCTTTGAATCTCGATCTTCCTTGACATTGCTTCTTTGAAAATGCATTGTTCTTATTTTTAGCATGAGCAGAGAATGCTGTGGGATCATTCCTATTTGAAGGCATGTCTCTCTCTGACATCCTTGTTTCATATTGAGTACATATAGTCAACATTTTTTCAAAACCTAGAATCTGGTCATTTTGAGGACAGTAGTGTTGAACACATCTTATTCACAATGGAGACCTCTAAGGGAAATGAGAGTGAGCTCCCTGTCATCAATAACTTCTCTAATTGATAGAAGATTATTTTTTATTTTAGTGATCCTTATGAAATAGGATTGGATATCTGCTCCTCTTACCTTATTTATGTCATTCAACTTGTTCTTTAGAAAGAGGACTTGGTTTTCATTGCTAGCTTTAAGCATGCTAAACAAGTTTTCATACATCTCTTTAGATGTTCCCAAATCAGAAATATAAGTAACTAAATTCTTATGAATAGAATCCTCGATGATATTCTTACCTTTGACTTAACATTTCTTATACTTTGTCTTAGCGATAGCTGATGCATTTGAAGGAGGTTCCAAAATCTTTCCTTGCACATAGTCCATAGCATCATGCTCTTCCAAATTCAAGTCAATGGACATCTTCCATGCATGATAATCAGACTTGTCACTGAGTTTGTCATCAGATTTGAAGTAAGATGATGAGGCCATTGAATCTTGTCCTTGTCCAATAGATCTTAGTGATTGTTTTTCTCAATCTTTCTTAGGCTTTGTCTTTACCTCAACTTTGATACCAAGTTAATTTTAGATAACAATGGTGTGCTCTATGATTTAAAGAAATTTACTTCAATTTTTCTTATAACCCAATATCAATTCATAAATTAGCAATCACATTAACATTGATAGTAAATACAGGTAGAACATAAACAATAAGGAAAAGACAAGTCAAGACAAGAGGATAAAATATTTGGTGGATTCCAGGTTAGAGCCCCCATGTGGGGAAAACCCTTTGATCAAATATTCTTATTATTCTTCAAAAGTTCAACACACACACAGAGAGAGAGAGAGAGAGAGAGAGAGAGAGAGAGTAAACGATACAAAATTTACTTGCCCAATCACTGTAAAATAGTCTAGTCAAATAGCAGTCAACAGGATGCCTTAACCAAAAAGTCAATGTTGGTCAATCTAGCATAATTCTCCTCCAGATTAGCTCGGTCAAATCTAGTGAAATTGGCCTCCAAAGACAGTCCAAGTCAACCCAAAGCACTCCTGAAATTCTTGCTCAAACTTGGTCAATGCATAGTCAACTATGCAGTCAAAAAGCCTACAGTCAACATAGGTCAAACAATAACAAATACCTTGATTTTTGAGCTAGGAGATGTGGCCTAAAGAAAATGAAATTCCTTCCTGAGAAACACATTCAAAATATAGAGTTTGACCCTCAGTTAATGCTGGTCAATGTTATCGCAGATCACCCAAAGACAATCCTACAATTCAAGCCTGAAATTTTCAGTGAATGCATGAGGAAGAAGAGTAGATCCTTTATTGTATGAACCAATGAGGAGAGGAGAGAGAAAGATGTGTGTTGAGGTGTGTATAAATGTGAAAAATGTCTCTTCTATTTATACACAACGTTGAAGGTGAAGAGACATGTCTATTGGGCTCAATAAGTCTACACTAGACTTTTGGACAACCTTGATAATTTGTCTGTAGAAGCAATAAATTCATAATTCCATTCCTACTTGTCATGATGAGATGATATTTAGATAAATATTACACCTCTCGGAAAGAGGAATCCAATAAAAATAACATCTCCATTATATGAGCTAGGGAAGGTGGATTTTAGCCCTAGTTTCCAATTTTAGCATATGCCAATTAATAAGGCATGCCAAGATGTTCCAGTGTGTGCCAACATGTTCCAGGGAATGTTAGGGAGTGTCAGTGAAACACAATGGAGTTCTAGGTAAAAATGAATGGAAATGAATGAATAAGAGTGGGTGATAAAGAGTTTCATTTAGTTCCACGTGTGGTAAGGAGAGAGTGACAAGGTATGCTAGGTAGTACCAAGGAATGCTAGTATCAAGGTGACATGCCAAGATGTGCCAGATGCCATTGTGTGCCAATTCATGCTAGGGAGTGTTAGGGAGTGCCAAAAAAACACAAGGAAGAACTAGTTCAAAATGCATGGAAATGAAAGAATAAGAGTGTGTGATATGGAGTGCCAATCAATTCCACCTGTGCTAAGGAGGGACTGACAAGGTTATATGTTAGCCAATGTCAAGACATGGTAGAGTGCTAGGGAGTATCAAATCATGGAAATGAATGCAAAATATTCTAACAATAGTGCCAAGGGATTGTTAGACATGTTAGGTGTTATGGAATGTTAGGATGTAAACTATGTTTCTTAGTTGGTTTATGGCCATGGTTGGAAGTGAGCCTTGAGTTGATAACCTTTTAAGTGGGATGAGTTGAGATTGGATATGAGTAGCCTGCGTTGAGTTAAATACAATTCTTAGGTGAACAAGCCATAGTCTAGTTATAGTAACAATAATTTGATCAAGTTGTTGTAGTCAAGGAAGAACTTGGTTGGGTTGCCAAGTCCCAAAAAAGGTAAGGCTAGTTGCGAGGGCATGATAGCTAAGGAGTGTCACGGTGTGCCATGAAATGAAAAGGCATGCTAACACATTCCAAACAATGTCAAGGCATATTGAGAAGTGTTACAGAGTTCCAAGGCATCATAAGGGAGAAGTATATCAAAATGCATGGAAATGAATAAATAAGAGTGTGTGCCAAGGAGTATTAGCAAATTCTAGATGTCCAAAGAATGAAATGTGTTAGGAGAAGTTCATAATAGGACTAGAGAAATTAGTTTCAAACAAGGGGATACTTTGGGTTGGGCATAATACCATTTTTCCAATGACTTGGTTGGGTTCCCAAGCCGCAAAAAAAGTAAGTCTATCTATGAGGGAATTACAATTACAGATTCCTAGGGAATGCCACGAAGTACTAACACATGCTAGAAATTTTTAATGCATGCGAAGGAGTGTTGGGGAATGCGAGGGCATCACAAGTGAGAACTAGGTCAAAGTGAATGGAAACGAATGAATAAGAGTGTTTACCAGGGAGTGTCAGTGAAGTGCAGGTGTCCCAAGGATGAAGTTTGTTAGGAGAATTTCATAATAGGACTTTCCGAAGGAAAGATTAATATTGTGATAAGGAGATGGAAAAAACAGTTTCAGACAAAGAAAGACATTAGGATAAGAAAAAGAATATTTTTTCAATGACTTGGTTTGGTTCCCAAGCCATAAAAGATAAGGCTATCTATGAGGGCAAGATAACTACGAAGTGTCAAGGTGTGCAGGGAATGCTAGAAAGTGCTAAAACATGCCAGAAAGTTCCCAGAAATTTTTAGGCATGCCAATACATGACAAGTGCTAAGGGAGGTAAAGATGTGCTAGGTGCTAGGCTATGTCACCAACACATACTAGGGAGTGCTAGGGAAACACAAGGGAGGGCCATTTTCAATTGCATGGAAATGAATGAATATGAGTGTGTGATAGGGAGTGTTATAAAGTTCTAGTTGTGATAAGGAGCGAGTGGAAAGGTGTGCTAGGTAGTGCTAAAGCATGATAGAGTTCTAGGAAAGAATTCAAAGATATGCCAAGTTCGAGGGTGTGCCAACGTGTGTCAATGAGGGTTAGGGAGTGTTAGGGAAACACAAGGGAGAATTAGGTCATAATGCATGGAAATGCATGAATAAGAGTGTGTGATAGGGAGTGTCAGTGAGTTCCAAGTGTGATAAGGAGGAGCGACAAGTCCTTAGCATTGCTAAGGAATGCTAGAGTGGTAGGGTGGCATGTGGCCAAGATGTGCTAATTCCTGCAAGGAAGTGTTATCTAGGAGTGCTAGGGAAGCACAAGAGAGAACTACATCAAAATGCATGAAAAGGAACAAATAAGAGTTTAGGATTGGAAGTGTTAGTGAGTTCCAGGTGTGCTAAGGAGGGAGTGAAAAGGTATATTAGGTAGTGTTAAGGCATGCTAGAGGCTAGGATGACATGCCAAGATGTCCTAGGTGCTAGGGTGTACTAACATGTTCCAAAGAGTTTTAAGGAGTGCTAGAGAAACACAAGGGAGCATTAGGTTAAAATGCATGGAAATTAATGAATGAGTTTGTGACCAAGAGTGTGAGCGAGCTCTAGGTGTGTTAAGGAGAGAGTGATAATGTATTTTAGGTAGTACTAAGGAATGATAAAGTGCTATGGCAGGAGGCCAAGATGTGTCAAGTTCCAGGGTGTGTGCATGCTAGGGAGAATTAGGGAAACACAAGGAAGCACTAGGTAAAAATGAATTGAAATGAATGTATAAGAGTCTGTGTTAGGGTGTTCTAGCAAGTTCTAGGTGTCTTAAAGAGGGATTTATAAGGTTATATGCTAGGCAGTACTGAGGTATGCTAAACTGCCAAGGCGTGTCAGGAAGTACTAGGGATACAAAGTTTCAACTAATGGAAAGGAATGTAGGGGATCCTAACACATGCCACATAATTCCAAGGAATTCTAAGACATGCCAGGTGCTATGGAATGTCAAGATGTAAACTTTTTTTCTTAGTTCTTTTATGATCATAGTTGGATGTGATGAGAATTGTCTTGGCAACTTCTTAAGTGGGATGAGTTGAGATTGGACATGAGTATCCTAAGGTAAGTTACAAGTAGTTCTTAGATGAGCAAGGCATATGTTAAATTTCTACATCACATGATAATCTAGGTTTGGTATTAGAATATTTGATGCAAACACACCCAAGTGGCATAAAACATCTACTTTGCACAATGAAATCCACACACATAAGGGAATCAAGTAGTGCACATGACATTTTCTAAATTTTCCAAACCCTTCTTTGTTATATTAAAAACTATAATAGAACAAGTGAGAGGTACCATACTAGGGAGCATGGACCTTTACAATCACATTGATATAAGGAATACAACTAGGGCTTGGTATTAGTCCTTTGACAACAAATCTACCTTGAATAAAAAAAACCTTGACCTACCTGCTGATGGTGGCCACATGCAACCCTTTTAGACCACATGTCTTGAACACATCTAGCAAGTCCTCTTGCCTCCCATTTTGTAACTCAAGCTTCCTCTATCAATGAAATCAACCCCCTTAGGATATTAAACTTGGATCAAAATTATTTTCCCTCTAGCTACCTATTTTTTCCTTCAAGGTGTGCACACTTAGGTTCTTCGATCAACTATCACAACTCCGTCTATGAAAAGCTCCTTGGTGTGCCCACTTTTTCCATATTACTACTCCAAGATGACAATTCTAGGGCTATAATGGCTTTTCTTATTCTTAGTGACTCAATGCTCGACAATATAGTGAACTAGGGCTAGTTGGCTAGCCCACTTGACTACTACTTTAGTCCTTCAAATTTTTTACATCCTTAGACCCAATAGACATACCCTTCTATCATTCGCCTCATCCTTCACAAGTACAAGACTTAGGGATTCTCTTTGAAAATCACCTAACAATCCTCCAACTGTACTTGGAATAGCATCAATTTTCCCAACCATAGTCAATTATTTTACTGGTGTAGGGCCCACAACACTACCCTCATCTAGGGACCTTCAAATCTGCCAACTAATAAAGATTTGATTCCTCTGAAAATTATTATTCTTATGTGCCAAATTCTTTGTTGTCCAATTTATGAACAAATATGAACTACTACCCTTATCATCCTTCTAAAAATTTGTATATGATTGAACTAGGGTCACAAATAATCCACTAATAGTCCATTGACTAATTGTTTATAGGTTGCTTCAAACCTATGTCCAAATCTCTATGGACAATCCACCAAAATTGGCTTCTCTTCATGTTAATCTATTCCTCATATGGCACATTTCTTCTGCTCAATATTCTACTCATGGTCCACCCTCCTTTGGATTTTTTGTCTCAACACATACTTCTACAAACCATATTCTAGATATGTGGCCTATATTGCAGAGATAAACTTCGCTCTAAGGATCGTGAACACTCTTTGTCTACAAATATTTGTCATAGTCTTAAGGACATTCCTTATGGACTAAACATGTTAGGAAGCCACCCTAAATGGGGCATTATACTTATGTTATAATTTATTTAAAAGAAAACCTATCCACCCTTAAAAAAATAATACCTCTTACCTCCATAAGAGAATCGGCCTAGTTAATATGGATCCATATATTATAGGTATTTATTTGACTGAGTCGTGACCTAAACTTTACATATCTACAACCCTAAAAATACAGTTACCTCAGTAAATATTACACCCACAACTACTTATGTTCTAGCCCTAAATTCTAGTGAAAACCCTCGTCCATTTGTGTTGGTCTTTGTCACATACCTTACGGCCTACTAACCACTGCAAGACAAGGTCTCAACCATCTCAGCTATTTCAAAATTTCGTATGGCCTTCACACAAAAACACCCCTAAAATCACATGCCCAAATTCTCATTTGTCACGTCTCTTGAGCTCGATCTACTAGAAGAGAACCAACAATATGTCATCCTACTTCCTAGCATGAACCCATTAAGGTGTGCAATGTTCTTATGAACCCTCACATGACGATATTTCTTGTGGTGGATGATCTTGACCTCCCCTTTGCAACCCTTACTCATCCCTCTAACTCGACCTACTTTAGGACTACATCTCTCCTTACCTTCTTAATTAAATGAGCTCTTTCTAACTTGATGTTCTTGCCCATGACATCTCCATGGAAAAGGTATGAAGAATTTGAGGAAGTTTGGAAAGGAATGAGACCCTTGATATGAATACCCTGGAAATGTGACAATATGTATTCATGATGTTGACGTTACAAGAAAGATGTGACGATGAAAGGCCATCACAAAAGGTAACTTTGATTTGATGTTCATTTTTTTATTTTTGAACAATACCCTGATGGATTGATATAGGTCTACCAAAAGAGAGTTGTAAATGTTATCTATGACTAGTAATCATATGATTGGATGAGAGATCCTAAAGGAAACATGACTAGGAAGAGGTAGTTGCATGAAGAAAAGTTGGATATGGTTTAGAAGATCACTTTCGGATAAAGAAAAGGATGACATAACTAACATGGATCATGAAGGAAATTGATGGATGGAAAATGCCCTACATGATGAAGGATCTATAAAGATGAAGATGAAATTCATGACATCAAATGGAGGAGCTCTAAAACCAGCTAAAGGTACCATGATCTCCACCAAAGGTAGAAAGTTTTTGTTGGAAATAAGACCCTAATTGAGAGGGCGCTTGGCAACAAGTCCCTAGTTAAGAGATAGCTTGGGTACATTCCTTTTCTAGGAATGGATATATCTTCCCTCATTAAGAGGGAGAGATACACACATCATTCTTGTGTTCATATTGTGAAGAAAGAATGGAGGATTGGGTAGGCATCTCGCATATGATACTCTTTGAGAATGTGGTGGGGAAATCAAGATAATATTAGTTGAAGAGGACCAATATTCTTTGAGGACTAGGAATCCAAGCTAAGAATATTCCTTGAAGGACATACCATGTGAACACTCGGGTGGGGTATGTTCCTTGAGAGACAATGACGATGGTGTTTGTGAGTCATTGGTCTCACTAACATTATGCTCTAATCTTCTCGAGAAATAGATTCATTAGTTAAGGCTTTTTTGTGTGAAAATGTTGGTTGGTTTGATGCTAAACTTATGGGTTACCAATCTCACTCATCTTTTGAGAATTATTTAGATTGAGAATGTCCAAGTACCTTCTATGGATT
>APFE030792451.1:19727-84320 GCA_000404065.3 Pinus taeda
TCCCAGGTCAACTCCTCTTCACCGTGTTGGGACCAGGACACGTCCATGAAGAATCCAGAGCACACCGCCTATCTAACCAAGCTCATCCATGGATCCCATTGTGATATTACTGGGGCCCACCACCTTCGTTCGGCATTCCAAGGATTCATCCACTTGGCTAACTTCAGGGCATGGCTCTGACACCACTTGTAAGAACTCTAGACACCACATATCTCCACAACGGTATGATATTTTTCACTTTGGGCCTAAGCCCTCATGGATTTGCTTTTGGACTTACCCCGAAAGGCCTCATACCAATGGAGATATTTGTCCATCCTTATATACCCATGATCCTCCCCACTTCTAGTCAATGTGGGACTTTGGTCGTATGCCCAACAGTGGTGTCGTCGTTCAATGGTAAAGACGTATGTTCCATATTAGCTTTTAGCTAAGTGGTTTATAAAGTCCTTATTGCCATCTATAACTGAGGATGTGGCGAAGGGAGGAGTTGTCACAGAAGAGTAAGTCATTGCTCGTGCCCAATATTTGGATCTGATTTATACACAATCGGGCACGCTCTATGACAAGATTCCTAACGCACCTAGACCAGCTTTTACCATTTCACCACCTCCAAAATTGAGTAGGGAGTCTCATGCTAGTGATGGCGTGATTGGTTCCTTGAGCACACAAATGATGAGAGGACCATCTGGTCAAGCTCTTGCTATTTTCAGTCAAAATGCTAAATTCATCTGAAAACATTCTTGCCTCTGAGATTAATGTTATGTCATTTGACAAAGGCAAAAATCCAAAGCAACCAGGAGGCAAGAAGAAGGGGAAAAATAATAAGAAGAAACGGGAGAATTCCACTGCTAAAAAATCATTTGAAACCCCTACTGTGGCTAGGAAACCTCGTTATCCATGCTTGATATGCAATGACAAGCATTTCACAAGAGATTGTCCACGTCGATCTGAGGTTTCTAAACTTTTAAAGGCTTCAAATACCTCAGTAGTGCTGATAGATCCATTTCTGAACCTAGAAACACATTTGGTTGCCACTGATAATGCTTCCACATCCCAAGTGCTTACGATATCCATTGCATATAAGCAAAATAATGTTTTGATATCAACAAGGAATAAAGATTACGGGAATCCATCATCGTCGAACAACCAGGCTACTGATCAACCTAGTACTTCTACAACGACTCCACCAGAAGTTGTTCCACCAATTATTCATGAATTAACATTTAAGCCACCAAAGGGAGTTGTACACAAATCAACATTTAATCCTCGTGCTCGAGCAACCCAAAATTATAGTATTGTGGAGGATCTGGTTCAGTCACCTTCCACTATGTTGACACTAGAGGTATTGCAAAATTGTCCCTCCCAAAAGCAGGCTTTGTTATCAACGAAAGGTGGGATCAATCTTACGGATTCCAATCTTGTGGTCTTTAATCATACAGGATATACACCATAATTACGGCACAACTCTCTTTCCTTATACAAGTAAAAGCCCTCAACAAAAATGTTCATCGAACCACTATTGATGAGGGGGCATCTACCTGTATCATGTCAATGAGTTGTTGGAAGACTCTTGGTTCACCACCCTTGTCACGATCACCAACAACGCTAAAATCTTTCAATGGAAGAATGTACACTCCATACGAGATTTTAAGTAGCTTGCAAGTAGAACTAGGGGGAAAAATAGTAGATATTGAAGTCGAGGTCATTGATGAACTCCTTGATTACAATATTTTACTGGGAAGGCCATGGGTATATGCTATGGCTACGGTTGTGTCCACATACTTTTGAATGATTGCATTTCCCTTCAAAGGTGGAATCACAGTCATCGACAAAATAGCCTTTTTTGCTAATAGTTCTCAAGCTACTGGAAGCATTCCATTGATACATGGAAATTCACAATCACTTCAAAATGTTGGAGTAGGTCTCCTAAAATATCCTTCCTTGATGGGTACTTTTACCCTACCATCACCATCTAGTTTCGCGGAAGTGGCAACAGTGGAAGCCTACAACATGATCTCTTCTACATCATCTGAATTTAAGAAGAGGTCTAACTTTTTTGAGGGTGACGATCACGGCGAGGCAATGCCACCAAGCCCCATCGAATATTTGTAGCAATCAATTTACTGGGCTTGTGCAGCGAACCAAAATCCGTACTCAATGATTATTTGGGTAGATAGGTCTTTAGAATATGGCACCTTTTCTGATCCTTGGTCTCGTATACATGCTACAGACGAAGGAATCATCCCATCAATGATGATAAGAGAGACGCCATGGGAAGATCATCATCATCATTCCTACCTTCGAGATGACAATGAAGATTATTCAAAAGAACTCAACCACCCTTCAATCGTTGATTTTTTATTGAATTTTGTAAATACAGTCGATTATGAGTGAAATATGTCTAACATTGAAGAAACTATCTCCATAAATATCTCGACCAAACCCAATGTTGTAGAAAATATTCACGTCGGCAAATCTTGTTCACCATCAGAACTAGAAAATTACTGTGCTCTTTTTCATGAATTCAAAGATGTCTTTGCATGGTCTTATGAGAAAATGCCAGGCATTGACTCCAACATTGTTAAACATGAGATCAAAATGTATCCTGATGTCAAACCAATATGACAACGGCTTCGACCTATTCATCCAAAGAAATCCGTTGTCATTAAAGTAGAGGTTGAAAAACTTTTATGTGCTAGCTTCATTTACCATGTACCTCTTGCTGATTGGGTATCAAATATTATTCTAGTGATGAAAAAACAAGGAATGATAAGAGTGTGCATTGATTATAGGGATGTAAATCAAGCATGTCCGAAGGACAACTATCCTACACCCTTTATCGACCATATTATTGATGAATGTGACGAATGCGAAATCCTTTTATTCATGGATGGTTTTTTCGGCTACAATCAAATCAACATCCGCCCACAGGACCAATCAAAAACTGCATTTATATGTCCATGGGGCACATTCGCGTATTGTAAATTACCTTTCGATTTGAAGAACACAGGGGTGACATTTCAAAGGGCAATGAATTATGCCTTCCATGACATCAAACACATAGTTCAACCATATATTGACGATCTGCCTGCTCATTCACGAAAATAGATCGATAACCCGCAACATTTGAGAGCCATATTCTTACGTTCCAACACTACAAAATAAGACTCAATCCACTCAAATGTTTGTTTTGTGTTAGCTTTGGTCGACTGCTTGGCTTTGTAGTTTCTAAGGACAGAATTCGACTCGATCCAATAAAGGTTTAGGCAATTCTTGACATGCCTCCACCTTCAAATTTGTTATAGATCCAGAGACTTCAAGGGAAGGCAAACTTTCTAAGGAAGTTCATTCCAAATTATGTTGAGCTAATTAAAGGTTATACACCTCTTTTGAAGAAAGGGGTACCCTTTCATTGGGATCAGGTTGCGCAAGATTCCTTTGACGCTCTCAAAGATTCCCTGATAAAAGCATCATTAATGTACGCCCCAAACTATCAAAAATACTTTTACCTGTATCTCGCCACTATAGATACAACCATCGGTATGGTTTTAGAACAAGAAGATAATGGAATTGAACATCCTATATATTATTTAAGTCACAATCTTAATGATACAAAAAGTAAATATTCATATGTTGAAAAGTTAGCTTTAGCAGTTGTTCAAGCTGTGCAGAGATTTTGACATTACATTCTCCTTTGCAAAACTACCATTGTATCAAAGTGCAACCTTATGACATACATCTTGTCACGTCAATTGCTGGGGGGAAAATATTTTTAAATGGATAGTCATTTTGCAGGAGTTTGATTTGGAATTCATCAAATCCAAGTCAAAGAAATTTCTCGTCTTTGCAGAGCTACTTTACGACCTTCCCTCATCCTCCAATGATTTAACATCAAAAGTATCAATCTTGGATGAGTCTCTATTTCTGATATCATCAAGTGATCCGTGGTATGGGATATACTGATCTATCTCCAAACCCCAAGCTTTTATGCCTAACACCTTTCGCTCTGAACAGCGATGTACTCGATACCAAGCCAAAGATTATCTGATCATTGGTGATACACATTATTGTCATGGTGTCGACACGATTTTAAGAAGGTGCCTCACACATGAGGAGGTCAAAAAAGCTTTGAATGAATGACATTCAGGTGCTTGTGGGGGGCATTTATGTGGTTATGCTACAACACAAAATATCTTACGAGTTGGTTACTTTTGGCCATCTATATTCAAAGATTGCATACTTGCTATCAGAAAATGCTATGCTTGTCAGATTTTTTTATCGTAAAACCAGATTACCACCTGCACCACTGCATCCAGTCATTATTGTTGGCCCATTCGCGAAATGGGGCATTGATTTCATGACATGTAACCCCACCTCGGTCGAGGGGCATGGGTATATTATAGTCGTTGTCAACTACTTTACCAAATGGGCCGAGGTGATGCCTACATTGTACAACAGTGGTGAAACGGCTGCTCTTTTTTTTTCAATCATGTGGTTTCTAGATTCGGTATGCCACAAGCAATAGTCACAGATAATGGGTCGTATTTTTGCAATCATATGATGAATGAGTTAACTACCAAGTTAGGACTATCTCATGACAGTTCTACTCCATATTATCCGCAGGCTAACAGACAAGTTGAGGCAATCAACGGAGTCCTTAAGCGCATGTTGCAAAGAATCATTGGAGTCCATAAGTGGAATTGGCATTTAATCATGTACTCAACTTTGTGGGCATACCAGACCTTGGTGAGAAATGCAACCGGATTTACGCCTTTTCAGTTGGTGTATGGTTTGGAAGAAATCTTACTAATTCAATGTGAAATCTCATCCCTCAAGCTCGCAATCAACCTGCTACCCAAACCTTCTGAAGAAGAAGCTCATTTCTTGGAATTAATCCATCTAGATGAAACCCATCATGATCCCACATTGGCTAACGAAGCACATAAGAAACACATCAAGGCACAATATGACAAAAATGTTAAGCCTCATGTCTTCTCAAAAGGTGACCTGGTCTTGCTTTACATTTAGGATTCTGACAAATTAGGAGCAGGGAATTTTGAACCATTATGGATGGGCCCTTATATTGTTAAATGTGTGTTGACAAAAGGAGCCTACGAGTTAGTCGATTATGATGGGATTCCACTGTCGCAGCCCTAAAACAAGTTGTATCTCAAACATTACTATGTTTGATTAAGTGTAGTAAAACTCACTGTACATATGCTTTTATTGCATGTTTGTGTGTTATTTTTTCTTTTAGAGTTTCAATTTGGTCAGGTAATCCACTTCACATTTGTTGCAAATGCCAAACTTTTCAGAACCATTTGTTGGGTATGCCGATGGAGCTAGTTGTAATACGCAGAACTTATCTTCTACAACCTGGGCCATCTTCACTCCAACCGGCGAGTTAGTGAGTTTCAAAGGGATATGTATTGGTCAATCAAAAAACAACATCGCTGAGTATATTGTGTTGATTGAACTCCTCTTTGATGCCATTTCACATGGCATACGCTGAATCATTGTTAGGCTAGACTCACAACTTGTCATTTTACAACTCACTGGTGTTTATTCCGTCAGAAACCCAGTTATTCATCGCATGTTCCTAAGAGTTAGAACTTTGGAAAGACATTTTGATTTCATTCAATATCAACATATTTCTAGAAATTTAAACACATTGACTGACTCTTTAGCAAACTATGTGTTCAATAGACATTTGTGTCATATGTAAAGAAATCATTTCACATCATCATTTTCATAGGATTTCATCACTTAACCACAATAAAACTCTGAAATTCAAATAGATAGTTGTTTAAAAGTTTTCACAAACATTTTGTGTCCAAGACAAAATTGGTCATCTGACCCAGAAACTCAAAATGAATGCAAAAAAACATCCTAGACTAGTGATGTTGATGATAACAAGTCACTGCCTATGCTATCATACGCAGGAACCTTGTCCAACAACTCGGCACACTAGTGGTATGGCGTTGTAGCCTCATGGGTAACTCATCAATCGAGACATCCCAGATGCCGAGAGTTAAGCTCTCCACATGATCCTGCAACTAAGCCAAGGTCTCGGCTATGTCCAAATCTCTAAGGACCTCCTGCCCAACATCTCCCTCCGCTGGAACATATGCTTCCCGTGGGTGTGCCACAGGTCGAAATGGACCAATATCTGCATACACATATGAGTTCATTTAGTCTTGGTAACAATCAAAAACAAAAAAAAAAAATGGAAAACTCAAAATCAAAATGTGTGGTCAAATCAATTTACCGATAGCGCTCCACTACTCCCCGACTGGTAGTGCTAAATCTGGATCGCCTCAGAAATCCATCCCTACATATGGATATTCTGCAAAATCCATCTCCTGATGGTCAAACCACTCAAAGAAGGTAAATTAAAATGAGATCTGTGACAAGGCAGCATGCCTAGCCATAAGGTCTACCCATCGTTGCATCTGTGGTTCTCTCGGTCCAGGCACTCCCAGAGAAATGTTTTGTGGTTACATAAGTGGGATTCTTTCCAAAGAAAAGGAAATCAAAATGAACCCATAACCAAAGTTTTTGGTCCTTCCAACCTTCACTTTGGACAGTTGATCTTTCATAAGTGGAAGTACCACCACACACCAGTTGAATACCTTCGTTTCCAGGCATTCCAAGGCATACTGCATGTAAGATCTGTTAAGGGTAAAGAGAATAGTCCTCAAAGGTTGATCAATAACATCCCGGATATGAATTATACCATCTTTGCTGGGTTTAGATCCTTCCTGACAGAACTCACGGATATAATCTCTCACCGATTCGCCTCCTCGGGCAAGTCCTGATAATGAAAGTGGGGCACCCCGCCTCAATAAACCCGTCAGAAAATAAATATCCTCGATGGTAATAGGAATATATTTACCTTTGATCTAGAACACCTGGTCAATAGGATCCCAAGCATGAACAAGATATTGTAGCAAATCCATCTGTTGTCTCATGCTGGACAAGCAAAAAAACTTTAGCAAACCACAGTTCCTTAATGCATTTATTGTGCCTTGGTCATTTAAGGCAATCATGTCCTACTCTTCATGCTCTCGTTCTAGCCATGTAACAACCATTTTGATCCAATGAATACCTAAAATACAATCAATAGGAAAATTAGGATCCAATTTGGGTAAAAATCAGTTCAAAATTTAGTGAAATCAGTTGTTCAAACTTGGTGTTCTGCGCCCATTGTACTTAGCCCTTGAGGAAGGTGCTATGCATAGCAGGTAAGCTCTTAGCAGTCTAGTATGCACCAGACTTTTCGATAGGAGAAGGGTGTGATGGTTGAAAAACGAGATTTTAAACCCTAGAGGCTCAGAAAACTGAGAAAAGTTGCCTAGAACTAAAAAAGAATGCAATAGAATTGAAGAGAATAAGGTTAGCTCCTACCTAGTCTTGACAGTGTGCAAAATGGTCCATAGAATCTCTCGCAATTGACTGGTGAAATTTGGGGGAAAAAATTGCTTCAGAGCTCCAGAATCTAATGTTTGAAATGAAATGGTGAAAATGAAAGGACAAAACTTATTTTTATGTTTACTTTTTCATGTACATCAAGTAAATATTGATTTTATTCATTTTTTCATCCATAAATATGTATTTTTAATTATTTTGATGGATTTTTGAGTAGGTTGAACAATTGAGAATAGAATCTGATGTGCTAACGATGAATTGAGCATCTTTTACCACAAGCAAACTTTTCGTTTTATTTTCGAGCTTTGATTTTAAAAATGAAAAGAAAACTATAGAGCTCTCTTTAAACTCTTTTCAGACTCTTTAAACAACAAAATATAGTCGAGCGCTTGTCTCTTCCAGCTCGTTAAAGTATTGGAAACTACATCCCTCTTGTATTATTTTATCCTTTTTCGGACCTGAGGGATTATTTTACAAAAAAGAACTTTTGGAGTTTTCTTTTCGTCTCTTTTCAAACTCTCTAAACATGAAAAGGACCGAGTTATCTTTGACATTAAACTCGTTAAAATAATAGAAAAAAACTTGTCCATCTAGGCAAGACCAAGTTTCATCGACGCTAGACTCGTTAAAACATAAAATAGCGATGGGTTTGACCGAAGGGTGAATTATAGAACAAGCATATGTTATCCTCCTCAAGCTTGATAAAAAATAAAGAGGTACTAGTTAGCAATGACTGGGGAAAAAGGGGAAAAATATTGAAAAACTAATGGTAGCAACTCGCTCTTGAACATGACACTTTCACTTCATCTCCGTGATCAAGTTGGGTTGGGTTATTCTGTTTACTGGTTGTCATACCATTGGTCTATCATACCATCCATCTTTTTGGGTTAATGCTACCAATTCATCTCAGTGTCACCGATATGATCAAGAGAAGTCATCCAATTAAAATCTCATCCATTGCAATACCATAAACCTTCATTTTCATGACCGCCATTCCTAAACCTTGTGTCGTCAGTTTATTTTCATCTCCGAAATCATTTCTTCTATTTCGTGTCGTAGATGTGGGATACATCAAGACCCTCCTATGATGAGTTGCTCCTTGTTGCCATCAGCTCATTATCCAAGAAGTTGACTTAGAAACACCATTTCAGTACTTTGAAGCTTGCATACATCAATGGAAAGTTTCTCTCTTCCGGCAACAGGTTGACATCAATGGCCTTTGACTGAAAGATTTTGCATGGTTTTCGACATCGAATAATCTATCCACACCACGTGGAATGTACTGTTTTACCTTGAGGATCATCTTCATTATCGGTGATCCCTCTCATGTCTGTTAACAGTTTACATCATTGGCTAGTAATCAGACGATGTCTCTCCATGTTCGACTTCAAGACATCTTTTTGCATGGTTTGACTTGTACATTAAGAGAAGATTGAACGAGTTCGAAGACCCCGGATCTAGTTTCATCCATCCGGACTGCGATATATTCAGGAGTAAAGAAGCATCAAATGTACACTGGCTTTACACAAATGGTCATCCAATCATGGATTACGAGTCTATATCTGCAGACGACTGTCTGATCTATGTACATGTAATGAAAGTTTATAAATCTGAGCATAGGGATGCCTCCCTCAACTAAATCATGAAAAAATCATATTATCATGTATTGTATTGTAATTAATGCTGGTCACGTTCCAGTTTGAAACTTTCAATCCTCATGATAAAGCATTTCACTCTACATGAACATTTACAACCTCATGCTTTAGGGGGCAACTGTTATAGACATATTTGGGCACATCAACCCCAAACTTACATGTCAATGTATTAGGGTTCATCAATCCCTAAAATAGTTGTTTTATGCCCTAAAAGAACTAAATCATCTAAATGCCTCATTCCCCAAAAATTCCATCTCAAAAATCATCCAGAAAGTGCCTAAAATGAATCATTGAAAGCCCTGTGTTAGGGTGCTATGCATAGCAAGTTCTGCACTCTCAAATTGCTATGCATTATAGTTTGACCCTTTAATAGGTGCGATGGGTGAGGTAAGACAAAATTCTGGGAGAGTTTGAGAGTTGGTTGCTCATGGAAACTTCTAGAAACTTCTCTTGTGCCACTTGCCTCCTGAATTCGCCCAAGGATCACTAAGGGAACTAGGAAACCACCTCCTATTCCCCTCTTTCATGGAACTAATTCCTAAAAATAGAATTTCATTCATCACCCCCATTGATGACTCAACCTCCTACAAACACCTATAAAAGGATCTCTCATCCAAGAGATCAGAAGGTTGAATTATTCTGAGTTGTAAGGAAGTGTTGCTAGTTTTAGTATTGAGGTGAGAGCATTGTGTCATTGTTGGCGTGTTCTCGCTGATTCATGAGGTGAAGAAGGCTTAAAATTGGGAGGATGGTGCTAGATCAGACTTCTTATGGGTTGTAATTCTCCTTGATATCAATAAAGTTCTTTAATATTTTTCCCAATTGATTGTGTTAACTGTAAATGCATTCATTTGTTTATCATATTTCTGATTCTATGATGTTTATGCTGTGATGGATCATTATGCTTTGACAGGTCTTTGTTTCTGTAGTTGTGCAGCTACTCTCCAAGCATGTTAAGTACGGGGAGGAGTTACGGGATCAGCCAAAGGAGAGGGAGATCAAGCAAGGATTCAAGCAAAAGTTACAGGTTGGTATTTCATATTCTCTTTCTTATCTGTCACTCATAGGAAAGAATTTGAATTTCTTTGACTATTGTTTCTAGGTTATCTACCAAATTTAGAGGGTTAGTCATTCGAAAAGACATTAATTTTTCAGAAACACTAAGCCATAGAAGGATGCTTGAAATTTAATGAAATGGGTAATAAAACTTGTGTAGCACTCCCTTGGAGGTTTATGGTGTGTTATAGTGCTAGTCAGGGCATCAGAAGGGCACTACAAAGACCAAATAGAATGAAAAATCATCTTAGGAGACCAAACAAAAGAAATGTAACATGTATTAGAAGTCAAGGAAGCAATACGGACCCGGATGTGGGTGACACGTTTCAGTATTAATGTATTCGCTGATGGATGGCGGCAAGGGGACGGGCCACTTGTCTGATAGCGCCCCTCCCCATACCACCCTCAGGCACCTTCAAGACTCTCTGCAGGTGGCATTCAATACAGGTCCGGATCAGCGAAAAGGTATTCATTGTTGGGTTATGGAGTTACCTTGTTCCATTCTTGCACCATCTCCCCTGCTCTGTTGCATCTGTCCACCTCAGGCCTATGAGCCCAACCTTCACACTACAATTGGTCGTCGTTGCTGGATTATTTGCTATGCATATTTTGGCAATGGGTTTCATCACTCTCATTCGGTTCTCTGTATTCTAATCTCTGCCCAAAACTACCCTGCTTCACCTCTCATTCCCTCTGCTAGTGCCCCCTCTGTCATTTTCCCTCATGTTGCGTGCTTAGACAGCAACATCAGCATGGTTAGGCACCGAATGAGAAGTCGTCGAAGCGGTACTAGGGGAGGAAGTTCTCATCCTCCGGTTGAGCACACCACCTCCTCTCCCTCCCCTGAACTGCATCATCCTCTAATTCTTGGGGAGGGTAGATTTCCTAATCCCAGAGATGGGCATGGTCAGGCTCGTTCTGCTGAGGTTGCTCAAGGCGACTTTGCAGTTCACTCTGATAATTTCCCTCCACCCCTTCAACTCGCTCCCCACTCTACCCAATTCAGGTTTTGTAGTGCCCTGAACAGGCCTGTCATTACTGCTTCTCTCTCCATCTTCTTCTCTAAAGAAATCACTCAAACTGTCTCTCAGGTTGACAATACCATCTTGAAGCAGGAGGTTTCTCTCAGTCGCAGTAATTGTAGGGATACTGGTAAGAATGGCATGGCCGATAGCCTCTTCACCTCGCATGGTTTGAACTCTGGTGACATTCAGCATGGTGAAGGGGGCATCTCTGCAACCACGCAGCCCTCTGGTGGTTCGAGTCATGAAGGGTCTGCCATGCAGGTTGCACTTGGCGACAGGGGAGAGACCCACGGTGGCGGTGGAGAGCCACACGGCAGCATTTCCAGGGACGTGGCAGATGAGTGGGCTTTCCCAATCATCGAGGAACCCATCCCGAATGATTTCATCTAATATGACGTGGCTTCCAAATAACAGGATGTGGCTGACAGAGAATCGGCAAAGGCTGCCGGGTATTAGAACGAATCTGGCTGAGGCTGCTCAAGTGTTTTTTAATTGGTAATTTTGTTTTTTAATAATTTTGCTTGCCTCTGGTATCCTATCATGGCATCATCTTACTGTCTTTTATGGGGTCTAGACTCAATATTTGCAACCATTTTTGGACTTTATGCTCTCGCTGGATTGGTTTCCCCAATGTTGGGGCAGTCCAAATTTTGTTGATATTTTACGATAAACTTGGATGAGGCTTTGTCCTCTTTGTAATTTTTTGTACATATTAATAGAATACTTTTACTTAGAAAAAAAGAAAGGGAGCAATATGGAAGCTTGACCAAGTCAAATCCTTGAGAAGGAGACTTGGAAAATTCAAAACTTGAGTGTGTAGTGTTGGGTTGGAGTTTAGGGGGCACTATAGCTCTCCCTTGAGGGCCAAGAGGGCGCCACAAAGAGAGAAGAGGCTTAAAAAGCGAGTTAAATGTTTGATTCACAATTATATTTGGGGGATGAATCAGTATAATGATTTTTTTTACTTATTTAAACATTAAATAATCGTAAAACACTAATCTCATAAACTAACAAGTAACAAAAGGTATATTAGAAACCCTTACGGGAGGAAACAACAAAACTTATTTATATGAAATATCATGTAGGTATTGTTGGTGGAATTGTATGTATTCTAATTCCAAAATTTAATTATCGAATCCAATATCGTAAGACTTAGAGATGCAAGCATAGGAAATGCAGGATTAGAGCCTATTCTAGCCTATGCTAATCACTAAGGATTATCACATGTCACTGGTATGTGGGACTCTAATGTTTATCATGCTTTAAACCACAATATTTCATTAACAATGTTCATGTAGTTTTATATATGTAGCTTATTAGGTCTTGAGACTTCAGTGGTTTTAATCCTATAAGGATGAAAGTCCAATAAACATACAACAAAAAAAGTAAATTTCGGCAATTATAAGCAAAAGCTTGTGAGGCTTGTAAAGAAAACAAGGCAATAAACTATAAGAAATGCATTAACAAACTATCAAAAATAAATGCTAAGGAGGCTTAGAGATATATTATAGGTTCTTATTCATTGTAGGAATATTTTTTCAAGTAGTTGCAAAGCTCCAATCAATTAAAGAATCCTAAACTGCAAATTACATATTTTTTAATACCATGTTCTAGTACAAAACCTAGTACCGAATTAAATACAAAAACTTGGCTGGAATTTGAAATTCTGAATAAGCACCGAATTAAGTACAAAAATTATGTAAATTGAAATTAAAAATATTAAAATGTGTTAAGAAATTAATTTAAATTTGTTTGAATCTTAAGCCTGAGAAAAATCAATTTGAATTTGATCATAATGCATTCTACTTAACAAAATTGAAAATAGAGCAATAAATATAATACTATGTGAAATACAAATATAATGAAAAATTGAAAAGAAACATCAAATAAAATATGCAATCAAATGTTGAAAATAAAATCTTAATCCTACATAAAGAAGAATCAATGGAATGGAATTCACTTCTTAAACCTAAAGAGAAGTAGTACAAACTAAATTGAAAGCATGAAAGTGAATAGATTTGAGCTTATCTAACATAAATTCATTGCAAAATAAAACTAAATTGTTAGATGTAAGACTAATCTAAAAAAAACATGAGGCATACAAACACTTACCCACACTAAGGGGCTCGTCCTAGGAAGTTAATGTTGCTAAGAAAATCTCAGATCAACCTAAGATGTACCACAATTCAACAACCATCAATTATTTATTCACATCAAAAACTTTGTTACAAATCAGCTCTCTAAATCTCTCCAAAAGCTAATCATTGATATATTCTATTACAATAATGAACTAACTCCTTTCCTCTACCCTTTGAGGCTTTATCTATACATAAAATCCATTGAGGAAGGATAATATCCAATCCCCTAAACTCAGAAAATGAATTTACAACTTTAGAGGAAAATCTCATAACTCTGTTTTTTATGTAATTTTATACAAATTGGTGTTAAAGAACCAACCATATCTTCTTGAAATGGTGTATTTTGGGGATATTTTTCCATGGATCCTAACTTGTTATAATTTCAACAAAAACCTCTCTTGGAATTTCTTGATTCAAGTCCATGGCCTTAGAAATCGTGCATGAATTTGATTGTTTAGATACTTTTGCCAAGATTCTGGGTTTTGTAGAAATTTTATACAAAACTACTTCAAAGAACCAACTATAACTTTCAAACCATATCAATTTTTTGGAAATGGTTTGAGATCTAAGTAAATTGTTATGTTGTGCAAAAACACATTTTCCATATTCTTGAGATTCACCATCATATGCACGAAATTGACGTAGAACATGAAAATTTCAAAACTGTTAGATGTGAGACTTTTGTGATCCATATTGTAGATAGATGTCTTTCGAATTAATCACATTATTAAGATGAAATCCTAATGATGTGATTAATCCAAAAGACATCTATCTAATTTCAAAGTTGTTACATATTTTTGGTCGTAGCTTAAATCAGGTGTTAGGATCCCACACGTGTGAGATAGGTATATTCAAAGGATTGTACCAGCGTATTAGGCTCATGTGGAACCTAATTTACCATGCTAGAGAAAACAAAAACATATTTTATAATTTTAAACTTTTTCCCTCCATTCTTGCAAGTGCATAATTAAGTAATGAGCTGCTGCAGAGATAGAAATTTTCATAGTGGAACATGCTCCTTGGCCACATAACCACATTAGTAAACCTTCATTGATAAAACCATATTAAAAACTCATTTAATCAATTAAAATACAATAAATCATTAATAATTAACCACGAGGTAAAATGAATGCATTTAGTGAAAATTGGTAATATAATAGTTATGAAATATGTTGTAAGGGTGTGAATATGGCTTGTAAATGAAAGGTTTGGATAGCTAATAAAATAACATATCTAGGACCCAACAGGTACCAACCTATAGGAGACAACAATCCCCTCTGCTACTTTGTTTGTACCAACCTACAGGAGACACCAACCCCTCATGTTGCTTTGTAGGCACAAACCTATAAGAGATACCAGTCCCCTCTATTGTTTTGTAGCAACCAACCTACAGGAGACACAAATCCCTTCTATTACTTTGTATGCACAAACCTAGAGGAAACACTAATCTCATTTACTACCATATTTGTAAGCACCAACCTATAGGAGACACCAATCCCTAATGCTACAAATATTCATAAGAACCAACCTACTTCATCAAGTACACTTTGTTCCTCATAATTTTTGTTAGTTGCAACTTTCTGGAAGTTTTCTTGTTGCTTCTTCCTTCACAAGGTCATTTTGTTGCTTTTGTCTTTACTAGGCCTATTTGTTTCTTTTTCCTTCATGAGGCATGCTTCTCCTAAAGCTTGTTACTTTTTGCTTCTTCCCAAGAATGAACTTACACAACCTGTCTCGTATCCAATTTTAAAAATTTGGTTCTAGAGTTTATACCATAAGTACATATAGATCTATTCTCAGTCTCCTCCAAAATTGACAGTTCGAAACATCTCAGAAAGAAATTTATAACAAAAATACCAAGTTGACTTGTTTGAAGAATGTTTTAGGAGCATTCAGGAACACTAACTTCCTCATATCATATCTTCAAAATATAGTGTAAGGTCTAAAATTTCTAATTTGGGTAACTTGATATATCTTCTTCGTGGCTTCCATATTTCATAGTCTAAAACATCAAAAAAATAAAGTTATAGTGAAAATATTAAGTTGACATGTTTGAAGCATGTTTTGGGAGCATTCAAGAACGTTAACTTCCTGATATCATACGTTTGAACTTATAGTGAGAAAAGGTCTGAAATTTCTAGCACTATTACCTTGAGATATTTTTTTTGTCTCCTCTAGATTTCACAGTCTAAAACATCTCAGAAAGAAAGTTATAGAAAAAATACCAAGCTAACCTATTTGTTTGGAGGAGATTTCAAGAGCATTCAAAAATCTTAAATGCATTACATCATATATCCGAACTTACGATGAACAAAGATCTAGAATTTTAACCACAAGTACATGAATATATTTTATTTGTATCCTCCAAGTTTCAAGATCTAAAACATCCCAAAATATATATATAGTGAAAATTCTATGTTGACCTGTTTGAAGCATATTTCAGAAGCATTTAATGATCCTAACTTCCTCAAAGCATACCCCTAAAATTATAGTGAAGCAAGCCCTCAAATTTGAACCACAAGTACATGATGAAACATCCTAGAATGAAGGTTATAATGAAAATGCCAAGATTCCTTGTCAACCCCATAAATCACAATTTTTCTTCCACCTTTAATCTCCAAGAATCACCCCAAAATCATTCCTCAAATCTTCTTATGCACTTTATATATCTTATTGTTGGGTGTGGAGCCTGATTATCTTCTTTATTCAGAGGTATCGATGTGTTGGACCCCCAGTTCCTAATGAGGCGGAAACACCACCCGTTTAATTACTATCATGGGAGTCCAAGGGGGGACGATTTTATTAGCCCCACCCCTAGCGAGGGTTTGGGCGCAGTGCCCCCAAATCTAAAAATAGATGTAAATTTACCTTATAAAATATTGTAATCTCGTAGTCAATCTGGACCTCTCATTATGTTATGAAACCATCTCACAAAAGGATAGAAAATAAATATCAACGCCTTAGAAATCAGCCTCTTCGAGGGGGAAACCTCCTTTAAATTACACAAATGAACAATTCTTGGATGATAAAAATGATAAGAACTCCTTTCTATATATAGGAATCTAAGGGGTCCCTATACAATCAGAGCCTACATAACAATAATATTGTAGGGGCACAATAATAACAATAGTGGGCTTATATGGGGCATAATAATAACAACATGGGGACTATATGGGTACAATAATAGAATAATGGAGTTTCACTAATAATAATAAGGGGTTACAGTAGTAGTATAGGGACCTAACATGCCCCTCTCCTTCAAAAAGTATTGTCCTCAACGCTTGAGTAGTTATGGATGCTTCTGTATAAAATTCTCATCCTCTCATGTGGAATCTTTAGCATGTAAGTTCTTCCACTTGATGAAATACTCTAAAATTGATCGATTTTGTAGTTGTCGATTTCTTGTTCTTGTGACTGCTTTCGGTTCCAATATGATTTTTCCTTCCTCGTCAAGTTCTGGCAATATTGTTTTAACTGGGATCTTCTCACCTATAACCTTCTTTAAGCATGAAACATGGAAAACTGGGTGCACTCGGGAAGATGCAGGAAGCTCCAATTGGTATTCCATAGTACCAATATTTTTTAACACCTTGTACGAACCTGTTGTGTTGTACAACAACCCCCCATTTCATAAAATTTTTATACAAAATCATAATATGAAATGGGTCCCTTTTAAAATAAACTTAGATGTGTGAATAAATTGGCATTAACCCATCATAAGAGAAACCCTTATCAAAAGGATTAATGTAAATGAAGTACTTTAAAAATCTTTTGAATGGAAATAAAGAGGGTCTTTTAAAATATCATAAAGTTCTTTGTTATTGTGATAAAGCGATCGCAAGATCGCATATCACAATAACAAGGCAAACATATATAAAGACACATTCACTCACTCTGATCCGAAAAGGTAATAGCTATCGGATATCAGTAAAGGCAAATAACAAAGCACAATGAAATAGCCCCCTTGATTTCTCCAATGCGATAAAGCTATCGCCATCGGCAATCGGCGATAATAGTCAACACATGATTGAAAGGCATACTCTAATCCTATGATGCGATAAAGCGTATCGCAATCAGCGATCAGTGAAATCACATTGACATGGTAATAAAACTCGAACCCATTCCCCGATTGCAATGCATTAAATTAGGCACATAGTTCGAAAACGTATTTAAAAGTTTTACATGCATTATATCACCTTTCGATGATCGGAAATATTTTAAACGAATATTAAAGCCTTTCATTTCACGTTACCAATCACCGATTCGCAATTTACCTCTGATTATCCATTAAAGAAATCTAAGCCACGCTTCATTGAATCATTTGGCATATAAACGACGTGATGGAAATTTAAAACCTCCTTTACCATGATTGACAGGTTAACCGGCCAATCAATGAAGTAGTTAAGGGAAGATTTTTCTGTAGATTTTATCCGCGGAAATTTCACTTTAATCCATTATCACCCGCTGATCAACGTAATTCTTTCATATTGGTTTATAGAAGCATTTCTCTATATCACATTTTTCTCATTGCTTGTGCAGAACTCCACTCAAATAAGAAATTTGAAACAAATGGGAAAGAAATCTGCAGCCTAAGCTCCTATAGCAGTAGTTCAGCTAGCCAAGGATCCAGCGCCAAGCAAAAAAGGGTTAATCTCAGACACTACATGTCTCGGCCTTAGAAATACCAGTTGGGAAATCATTTACAATTTAATTGAAGCAGAGGAGCCTGAGGAGATATCAGAAAGTGCCACAACTGACTCGATTAGCAAATCAGAAGCATCCCTCAGAGATTTAGCCTGTTCATATTTGCATAGAATAGCAGCACGAGAAAAGATTCTTCCATACACTGATGTAGTAAGATGGGTGGTAGAAGAAATTCCAGTTTCAAACAGAACATTTTGCACAAATGACGGAAGGATTTTTGGATCATTTCAGCCGGATGATCTAAGGAAAATGTACCACTTGCTCGAACCTGAAAAGAGGTACAACAAAGCCTTCCTTGAGAAATTTTCGAATGAGAATGAGATAGAATCAGCCTCGATTAAGCAGTGGAGACATAACCCTAAGAAGCACAAACATGAATCATCAGGTAAGTACTCGGTGGACTCATTGGCTTCTCCTTACTGTTATGCCGGGGCTATCATGTGTAGAATGTGGGGGATACATGATTCTGATAAATTCAGCATTGAAATGGTCCCTTTAATGGAAGCAGTTGTCAATAGTTATGTGATGGATTTGGCAAACATTTTGTCTGACAAATTGGCCACAGCAATTCTTGAATTTAGAACAAATTCACGCAAAACTACCAGGACCATTCCCCCTTTTTATTATAGTGCTTATATTATGGATACTCTTTGTTTTAACATTGAATATCCAGTACTTGGACGGAGATGGACTCCCTAGGACCCCAAGCCAATCCATATTTATCATCAAATGTTACGGAAAGCCCACTACAAAGATCATTTGTACAGAATTTGCAATGGTTTTATGTTGCCTGTTTACTATGTTATTTTTGATAAACATGCCCCTAGGATTTCCGAGGAAGCAGGGACAGACTTGAATGCAGTTGCTAATTGGTTCGGAGAAGACAAGTTCACTTATATAAGGCTTTTTGGTAGCCTTACAAGACCCCATGTCCTTCCTCTATATGTGCCCGATAAGCTATTAGCCTGGGAATTGGCCTACCAAATAACAACAGAAGGGACATCCAAAACCCTTAGAAACTCTAAGAAACAGGTATGGCCTACATTTCCTCTAAGATGCAGTGTTTACACTCTCCATCATTATAAACACGTAGAAAAGGAGACAGAAAAAATACAAATGCTCAATCTTGCAATCATCCCCAATAGGCAATATGATCCCAAAAAAGTTGCCTATAATGTTCTTGAACAAGCCAAACTTATAAGGTTTGATCATGAAAAGGATGAATTTGATGACCTGTTTTCCTCAGCATAATCATTATTTCAGGTAAAAACATTGGCCAAGATCAAGTATAAAGATGAAGGGTTGGAAGTGTTTAATAGGCTCAGAGAATAGAGGTTGCAAACTCTGCCTCTAGACTTATTAGCTACCACCCTAGCAATCCAGTCAAGCGATCCTGAACAGCAAACTGGTAACAAGCCTCCTGTTGTGGAAAAAATTCCCAAGAAAGGAAAAGAGCCAGAACAGGAGAAAGAACAGGAAAAAGGCAGTGAACACATAAATATAGATACTCAGATAGATCTTAAACTCCTTAAAGAATGGCAACAGTTCGATTCCATTATAAGCAATCCTAAGAATTCACAGGGTTTTAGTACACCTGAAGTGACAATTGGTCACAAAACAGCAACAAGTATGGTTCCGATTGAAGGAACCAGCGGCCTACCCACCAGCAAAGATGTAGAGATATTTCCTAAGGATCCATCAGATGAAATTGTTTTGCAGATAGAAGAAATACCACCATTAGATATCTTTTACAGTCCTAAGCATAGGGTTGTAGTAAAAAGACAAAGGAAAAAGAGAAGGCTTGATCAATCTTCCCTTGTTCCTGCACAGACAGAGATGGCTAATGTGGTACGGAAAGAAGAATTCAATCCTTCCAAAGACCTCACAAAACTTTCTCAATATGTTGGGGCCTACTCAGCAACTACTATGGATAAAGTGTCAGAAGTGAGCAATTTACTAAAATAAAAGGACAAAACAATTGTTTCATTGCAGGCACAGGTATCCAAAAGATAGCAAAGAATAGAACAATTAGAACAGTAGTTAGCAGCACAGCAGCAGTGAAACAACCAATTAAACGAACAATTGCTTAAGGAGAAACAGAGGATAGACCAAAGCGCAGTGCAGAAACAAAAGGAATTATCTACAGCATTGGCCAAGCTGAAGACAATGAATGAATAGTTGAGTAAAACAAAAGATGAGAAAATCGCTCAATTATCACAACAAATAGAGAAGTTCAAGAGTTTTCCTCAACCAGCAGAATTCAGGTCTGAGGCTCTCCAGATCAATAAATCATTGATTAAGCAACTAAATTTACTATGTCATAATATTTCCCTTACCGAGCCCCTATGTGAGATTGCTTCATCAAAGATTGACAAATTAGTTGACGCCAGGCAGAATATGGAACAAGCCGATGAGACTTTAACCAACTTTCTTGCTTGGCAAGAAACCAGTGAAGGGCAGGTTGCAAATTTGCCTAAAATTCTAGAATCACACAAGGAGATTCTTTTCCTAGAATGGCAGTCACAATTGATGAAATCAGAAATGGAAACCTCAAGATGCAGATCAGCAACCAGTAATTTAATTGAGTTAATCAATAATACTCTTTATCTGTCTAATTTGATTTCACAGTGCACTCCAGGTAAATTGTTGTCAGCCAAAGCATTGGAACAAACATGCAATCGGGAATTGGAAAAGAAGGAACGATTAATCGGACGCATCCAAAGTTTAACCTAGGACACCTTTTGGTTCTTCCTAGTTAAACCATATAGTCAAAGGGGGGCACTCAAATGTTTAACCGATGCAATTGGTTATATGATTCCCAAAATTCATGATGCTACGTATTTAGCCCAACTGCATTCTCGTCTGAGTCACCCTCCAGAATTGCAACCAATGCCTGCTATCTGCTAGCTCAAACCAAAGGACGATCAGCCGAAACTGTGAATCATGCTACCGACTACAAACATAACTATTTCAAGGACATCTTCATGATTTGGTTATACCACCTAATAGCATTTTTATTTCATAATTAGTTAGCTTAGATATTATGTATGGACCCTTTCATGTATTTAGAAAGGGTCCTAAATTTTTGTATAAAACTTGGATCGGGAAGTCATACTATTGTGCTTCTGATATAATTTTTTTATGAAGACTGGGCCTATATTTTGAATTTTAATGAAGAATGCCTTCATGAGATATGCACTATTTCTTTTTTGTGGAAGTGTTTCTAAGTTAGAAGAAGGAATTTGAATGTGATTGATATCGGGAGGGATCCGAATTACATATGGTACTATTATCTATGTCTTTGCTCCATTCTTTATATGAATCAACATTTATTTAATTTTGCTATCATTGGATATATGTATGTGTTTTAACAGCAGTCCTTATACTTATCACTATTGAATGTTTAAGGAGTGTTATTCTTTCAATCATATTTATGTCATTGATATATAGAATAGTGTAATAATGTTTTAATGATTACTTTGTTCAACTATTTGAACAAAGTAATTATCATATGAATGAATGTCTTTGTTTACCAATAGAGTCATCGATATGCCTGTTTGTAAATAAAGGTAATCAAAAGTTACACTAAATCAGAAATTTCCAGGGATAGATTAAGTTGTTTATTTTTGCATTATAGAATAAATCATCCATCCATTATCAATAGATACTAGTCAATCAACCACTTATCCATCCTATTTACCAACCATTGGGAAACTGGTCCCATTATATCCAGTCGGAGCCACCACACCAAACAGAAAAGGAACTGCCTTTAAGGTCAAAACCGGGTGGTATTCCCCGATGTTGATGCAACGATTTTCGAGCCATCAAAATTTTTGGTGCTAGAAGGAGGGCATGAACTATGAATGGTGAGAAAACCTAAATCTACAACCCATTTTGAGAGTAAATCTCCCTCCACCTCACCTCCGACCTCTCCTTTGCATACCAGAACTCCAGTCTTCAAACGAGAAGAAGAGGAGTCAACTACCACTGCTCAACCCCAACATTCCCCAGAACGATTAACTCCAAAGTCTCCTGAAGTTCAGTCTCTTATCCATAAACTTCAAGGCTTTTCGATTTCACCATAGAAATCTGAGGTATCTCAAGGCAGTGAAACTTCACAATTCATTCGACCTCACCATCTCACCAGACTTCAGAGCGGAAAACTTGGTATTGAACCCACTGAGTTTCCCCTACCTAAAAGGAAAAGGGCAAGAAAGACAACTGAAGGATCTGATAGTGATACTATTTCATCATCATCCATTTCATCTTCTCCAGTGCGAAGTCATCCATCCACTCCTCCATTACACATTGTTATTCAACAGGGATCAGGAACTTCAACACCTCAAACCTCAATATCATCTCCTTTCCACACATCTGGAATTTCATCGGCAATATCATATAGTATTAGTTATACAATGGCTCAGGTTCAGAATCCATGGAATAATCCTAGTGCAATCATGATGCCTGCACCATTACATCCATTGCCAGCACACCCCGAAAAATGGTTACTGAAGTTTAATCCAGATGCGGGAATACAAGCTGATGAGCATATTAATAACTTCATGTTGGCAATTAATTTAAAAGGAGTGACAGAGGAAGATGTTGTTGTTAGGATTTTCCCTTATACTTTACAAGGATCAGCTGGGTCTTGGTATTTTTCCCTGCCCTCTGGATCCATTACAAGTTGGAACATTTTTTAAGAGCAGTTCCTGACTAAGTATGGTGATGACAGATCCCTGGCAACGCTAATCAATGATCTCTCAAATCTTAGGATAGAATCTAAAGAACCTATAAAGGAGTTCAACTCCCGATTTAATAAAATCTTGAACAAGATTCCAACCGCCTCTAATCCAAGTGAGCAAATCAGAAGAAAATGGTATATAACAGCCCTACCCTCAAATATAGTTATTTTTGTAGATAGAGGTGCTAAACCAACTTTAGCTGAAAACATGAAAGAGGCGCTTGCAGTAGACAAACACATTATTTCTTTAGAAAAAAAGGCTGCTCTTGAAGATAGAAAATCCAAAAAAGTTTCTTTCAGAGATGATTTAAAGAAGAAAACCCCCAAAGATCCATATGATATGGACGGTCTCCAAAAATTTCTCAAGACTATGTCAAACGAAATGGTAGAAATCAAAAAACAAGTAGCTGAGACTTCAACAAAAAGGCCATTCAAGAATTTTAAGAAACCTGAATCAAAACCACTAAATGCCATATCCAATGTAGACTCCGAAGAACCTAAAGAAGAGGAGACTTTAGAATGTCATGAGATGTGGGACTTTATTTTGCCTAATTCCGATACAGAAAATGAACAGGAAGCTTTCCCTGTAACTACCAGGAGTAAAGGTACTCCTGAACCTGTTCAAATAACTTCAAAGAAAAGGAATGCAGGTACTACTACAACCAAAGAAAAGGTTCCCGCAAAGAAATATACAGCAATATCCTCCCAAAATCAGCCATCAACTTCAAATCCACCTACAACATCAAAGACATTAGTAGTTACGGATTCTATGGACTATAATATTACTGAAGACATGAAGAAGACAAAGGAAAATATCACTATGTTTGAGCTTAGTAAGCTCAAACATCAACAGAAATTACTTCTTAAGGAGTTAAATGTTGTACCTTCTTCTCCTCTTCCCAATGTTGTATTATCTAAAGCTGCTAATGAGTCAGGTAAACCACCTCCTGGTAGAGTAGAAGCTACTGATGATGTTTTAAATGGGGATATATCCAATTCCCATACTCCTCATTTTCTCTTAACCTACGAGATCTATAATAGAAATCTACACAACTGTTTGATTGACTCAGGGGCTTCCTCTAATATAATGCCAGCTTCAGTTTGTTCCAAACTAAACATTGAACCCCAAAAGTCCACAATTCATATTGTACAGTTGGATAGAACTAAGGTCCATGTTTTAGGAGAAATCAACTTAGTTACTATTAGGTTATCAGTTGATCCAAGAGTGGTTTAGAGAATCGATATTTTAATCACTGATATACCTAAATTCTATGGTTTAATTTTGAGTAGAGACTGGTCTGAGAAACTCCACGGTTATATTTCCACCAATTGGTCTCATATGTGGCTACCTTATAAAGGAAAGCCAAATCAAATCAAGATTGATTGGGAGAAACACATGACCCATATTGTTACTGAATTCGAACAAGAAAATCAACCAATAGCATTCAATAACAATATTTTGGGGAATTACTCATTCGAATCATTCTTTGGCAATTTCACTGCCCAACCATCACCCTTCTCGGTCAATAATTTCACATCTCAAATCGAAATTTTTTCACAAACAGATACATCAAGATGTGTTAATGTTGCTGAGAAAACTGTAAATAAAATTGTAGATAAGTCTTTGTTTTGGTCATTATATTTTGATGGGTCTAAGTCTAGTGAAGGTGCAGGAGTAGGATGCATTTTAGTTAGTCCTGAGGGGGAAAAGACCATGTTATCATGCAGGTTGGAATTTGAATGCACAAACAATACAACTGAATATGAGGCCTTAATTCAAGGACTCTACAAAGCAATCGGTCTTAAAGTCCAATATTTGAAAGTGTTCAGTGATTTAGAAATTGTTATAAAACAAGTTAGAAATACAATTCATTGCCTTTCTAGTCACCTTAAACACTATCAGTCTTTGGTGCAGGATCTTATATCTCAATTTTTAGCATTCAATATTTCTCCCATTCCTAGATCCCAGAATGCAACAACAAATTTACTAGCTAATGTTGCCTCCAAACTCCTGCCATCTGAAGATTACAGCCCAGATAGATTCTCAGTAGAGTTAATTTTTAGACCATCAATTCCTGATAATGTCACTAATTGGCGAGTGTTCAATCACGATGAAGACATTTTAAACTTCTTAACTTCTGACAAGTCCTATGATGATCAAATTATTGATGAAAGTGATCATGACTTTCAAATGAAGGAAAAGCAACAAGAAAACTCAATACCTAAACCAATGGTCAAGCTTGAAGATCTATATGATATCAAGGACAGGTTTAAACAAGTTACTAATTCAAAGATCCGGAGTTCTAATTTGAAATTTGAATTGATAAACCTTGGTGCTGAGGATAATCCTCAAAACATCAATTTGGGATTAGGACTTTCTTCAGAAGAAAGAATTGCATTCATTAGATTATTACATAAGTATAAAAATTTCTTCGCTTGGAAATATGATGAAAACATACGATACATCGATCATTCAGCATACTATTCCAATGCTTTTTGAACAAAAACCAGTGCAATAGAAGTTAAGGAAGATTCATCCTAACTTAGAGAGTCAAATAAAAGTTGAATTAAACAAACTCTTGGAAGCTAAGATATTTTTTCCTGTTAGACATTCAAACTGGGTGTCCAATATGGTGCCAGTAAGGAAGAAAAATGGTGATATTAGGATTTGTATCGACTTCAGAAATCTTTAAAAAGCAAGCCAAAAGGATAACTTCCCTTTACCTACCATGGAGTAGACACTCCATTTAGTAGCTGGTTCTAAGTTAATGTCCTTCTTAGATGGTTTTTCAGGGTATAATCAAATATTGGTCCACCCTGATGACAGACTTAAGACTACCTTCAGAACCAAGTGGGGAACTTATGCCTACCAAAAAATGCCTTTTGGACTCATCAATGCTGGAGCTACATTCCAAAGAGCAATGGACATAGCATTCAAAGGATTGATCAATAAATCAGTAGTTGTCTATTTAGATGATATTACTGTATTTTCCAAGAAAATATCAAATCATTTACACGATCTGAAAAAAATCTTTGAACGTTGTAAAAGGTATGGTATCTCACTCAATCCAAAGAAGTCATTTTTTGCTCTTAATCAAGGAAAGCTCTTGGGCTTCATTGTTTCAAAAGATGGTATTTATATTGATCCAGATAGAATCAAAGAGATTTCTGATATTCCATTGCCTCATAACAAAAATTCCATGCAGTCATTTTTAGGTCAGATTAATTTTGTAAAAAGATTTGTCCCAGATTTTTCCCAAATTGTTTTGCCATTGCAAATTATGATCAAGAAAAATTTGGTGTTTAAATGGGGACTTGCAGAGAAAGAAGCATTTGATTCCATCAAAAAATCAATCATAAATGTCCCTACTCTAAACACTCCTAATTTTTCAAATCATTTCATCTTATATACCCTTGCATCAGATTCATCTTATGCAGCAGTGCTCGCACAAATTAACGATCAAAACTTGGAAGCACCAATCTCATTTTATAGTTCAAATCTTCAAGGTGTTGAACTTAATTACTCAGAAGCTGAAAACAAGCCTTGGCTGTGTACAAAGCCATTAAACCCTACAGACCCTTTCTCTTAAAAGCTCATACAAAAGTTATAGTCCCTTTTTCGGCAGTTAGACAACTACTAGTTCAAAGGGAATTAGGACAAAAAAGAGCAAATTGGGTCACAACATTACAAGAATATGACTTGGAAATCAAACCAGCAAAGATTGTCAAAGGCCAAGGTTTTTGCAGGTTATTAGCAGGAGCATCCAATATTCAGGTATCTAAAGGTACAAAAGATACTGAAGAAATCAATCAGATAAGTATCACTAATCCTGAATCTCAATATGCAGATCTAATTTTCTATTTGAAAAATGGATATGTTCCTTCTAATATTTCCTATAAAAACAAACGTGCCATAAGATTGAAAGAAAAAAACTTCATAATCATAGATGATGTATTATTTAGACAAAATTATGATTCAATCTTGTTAAGATGCTTAGAAAAACCTGAAGCGCAAAAGGTCTTGCAAGAGCTACATGATGGACTAGAAGGAGGACATTTTGGAGCTGATACAATAGCCCATAAAATCATTCATGTTGGATATTATTGGCCCACCCTGTTCAGAGATACTCATGAATATGTAAGGAAATGCCAAAGTTGTCAAACCACTAGTGGAAGACAAAGAAAGCCAGCTTTCCCATTGCAACCAGTCAACATTGAACAACCTTTTGAACAATGGGGATTAGACATCATTGGAGAAATCACTCCAAATTTTTCCAAGCAGCATAGGTATATCCTTACAGTTACTGATTACTTCACTAAGTGGGTTGAGGCAATTCCTTTGAAGGCAACAAACTCTTAGGCAATCATTGAATTCATAGATCAGTTCATTATTACCAGGTTTGGTGTCCCAAACGCTCTTATTTTTTATAATGCATCCTACTTCTCTGGAAATTCTATATTTGAGTTTGCTAGCAAAAGGGGATTTAAATTGAAGTATTCTGCGAACTACTACCCTCAGGGTAATGGTTTAGCAGAATCCACCAATAAAAATCTTATCAAAATCATTAAGAGAACTATTGAGCAGAATCATAAAAACTAGCATAAATCTTTGAAATTTGCACTATGGGCTGACCGAATAACACAAAAAGCCTCCATAGGCACTTCTCCATTTAACCTAGTGTATGGAAAGGAAGTTGTCATACCAACAAATTTAGTACTTCCATCACTAGCCTTAGTGTAGTTTATTGAAGAAAGCCCCTCATCTTCTATTCAACTTAGACATGACCAAATTTTGAAATTAGAAGAAGAGAGAGAGAAAGCCCGAATTGCACATGCAAAACATCAGCAGATTATTAAGTCATCTTTCGATACAACTTCAACCGGCTCAAAACATTTACAAGTTGGTGATCTAGTTTTTAAGTGGGACAAAGCCCATGAGGATAAAGGAAAACATACTAAATTTCAGAAAATGTGGCTTGGACCATTTCAGATCAGCGAGAAGTTAGGCCCTTCTACATTCATATTGCAAGATCTATCAAGAAAGAGAGATTCTCTTCATGTTAATGGCCTTATCTTGAAAAAATTCTTCAATTGAGGAGGTAACCCCTTCTCCCTTTGTAAATATTCAATTTTTAGCATAATTTGTGTGAATAATTTATTTTGTTTAAAATCTTAGGAAAATAAAGTTGTAAAAAGCCTCTCATTGGCCTTTGCTATATTGAAGAAGTTACTCAAAAGAAAATAGTTTTGATATTTACTTTTAAGAAATGGAAGCCTTAAAGGAAAAAAGAAATTTCTAGGAAATTAGGTATTTTTAGATTCTGAATACCCCATTTTATTTTTGGGAAATTCTCTCAAAACTTAGAACTATTGTAAATCATTTTAAAGTTAAAAAACAAAAAAAAAAACAAAAAAACAAAAACAAAAAAACAAAAAAAAAAACAAAAAAACAAAAACAAAAACAAAAAAACGGTTATCAATACAAAACAAAGACTGATTCAATCTTAGCATCTTCAACTCTCACCTTGTCATCCATATTCTCTTAAGAAGAAAATTGTTCATCCCATCCTTAAAAGTTTATAATTACTCAGAGTGTAATTCTAAAATATATTTGATATAAAAGATAAGAGGTCTTATTATAAGCCTGCTTACCATGATCATAGGGGAATAGTTCAACTGAAATTACCAATACTGCATACCAAAACAGGGTAATGGCTTATAAATATAAGACAAGGGGTCTCATCACGAGCCAGCTTGTTCAGTTAAATTACAACCAGTGAATGGCATTGTCAACAGTTGGCCACCAAACCAGGATAATGGCTTTTTATCTTACAAAACAAGGAAAAAGGGAAAAAAGCAATACAAAAAATATGGAAACATATCTTTTGGATTCATTCTTTTTAATTATACTTTGAAATGGATGGAATAATGAATAATCAAATGGTTAAAAGGTAACCCTGTCGAGACTATAAACGTTTGCTGGCAGCGGAGGCTATACCTATGACAAAGGAGTTATTATAAAAGCTAAGTTGGAAAAGTCTTTTGTTTTATCATTATCAACCAATTAAGGTTTACTTAAAGCTTAGAATGTATTTAATTCTAAAAACAGAGGAAATAGCAAGAATAGTTATCATTATATTCAGAATACATGATTACCTAGTTATATTAGATTTTCTCTATCAAGTAAGATTTCCAAATTAACAAAGTTTAAGTATTTTAATTAATTTCTCTAAGATAATTGTTTCTCCCAGTGAATCGTCAATTGTTGTGTCGTACAACAACCCCTCATTTCATAAATTTTTTATACAAAATCATAATATAAAATGGGTCCCTTTTAAAATAAACTTAGATGTGTGAATAAATTGGTATTAACCCATCATAAGAGAAACCCTTATCAAAAGGATTAATGTAAATGAAGTACTTTAAAAACCTTTTGAATAGAAATAAAGAGGGTCTTTTAAAAAATCATAAAGTTCTTTGTTATTGCGATAAAGCAATCGCAAGATTGCATATCGCAATAACAAGGCAAACATATATAAAGACACATTCACTCAATCTGATCCGAAAAGATAATCGCTATCGGATATCAGGAAAGGCAAATAACAAAGCACAATGAAATAGCCCCCTTGATTTCTCCGATGTGATAAAGCTATTGCCATCGGAAATTGGAGATAATAGTCCACACATGATTGAAAGTCATACTCTAATCCTCTGATGCGATAAAGCGTATCGCAATCGGCAATTGGCGAAATCACATTGACACGGTAATAAAACCTGAACCCATTCCCCGATTGCGATGCATTAAATGAGGCGCATAGTTCGAAAATGTATTTAAAAGGTTTGCATGCATTATATCACCTTTCGGTGATCGAAAATATTTTAAACGAATATTAAAGCCTTTCATTTCACGTTACCAATCGCCGATTCACGATTTACCTCTAATTATCCATTAAAGAAATCTAAGCCATGCTTCAATGAATCATTTGGCATATAAATGACGTGATGGACATTTAAAACCTCCTTTACCATGATTGATAGGTTAAACAGATAATCAATGAAGCAGTTAAGGGAAGATTTTTTTGTAGATTTTATTCGTGGCAATTTCACTTTAATCCATTATCACTCGTTGATCGACGTAATTCTTTCATATTGGTTTATAGAAGAATTTCTCTGTATCACGTTTTTCTCATCGCTTGCGCAGAACTCCGCTCAAATAAGAAATTTGAAACAAATGGGGAAGAAATCAAAGAAATCTGCAACCTCGGCTCCTACAATAGTAGTGCAGCCAGCCAAGGATCCAGGGCCAAGCAAAAAAGGGTTAATCTCAGACACTACATGTCTCGGCCTTGGAAATACCAGTTGGGCAAGCATTTACAATTTAATTGAAGTAGAGGATCCTGAGGAGATATCAGAAAGCACCCCAGCTGACTCGACTAGAAAATCAAAAGCATCCCTCAGAGATTTAGCCTGTTCATATTTGCACAGAATAGCAGCACAATAAAAGATTCTTCCATACACTGATGTAGTAATATGGGTGGTAGAAGAAATTCCAGTTTCAAACATAACATTTTTCACAATTGACGGAAGGATTTTTGGATCATTTCAGCCGGATGATCTAAGGAAAATGTACCACTTGCTCGAATCTGAAAAGAGGTACAACAAAGCCTTCCTTGAGAAATTTGCAAATGAAAATGAGACAGAATCGGCCCCGATTAAGCAGTGGAGACATAACCTCGAGAAGCACAAACACGAATCATCAGGTAAGTACTCGGTGGACTCATTGGCTTCTCCTTACTGTTATGCCGGCCTATGATGTGTAGAATGTGGGGGATACATGATTCTGCTAAATTCACCATTGAAATGGTCCCTTTAATGGAAGCAGTTGTCAATAGTTATGTGATGGATTCGGCAAACATTTTGTCCGACAAATTGGCCACAGCAATTCTTGAATTTAGAACAAATTCACGCAAAACTACCAGGACCATTCCCCCTTTTTATTATAGTGCTTATATTATGGATACTCTCTGTTTTAATGTTGAATATCCAGTACTTGGATGGAGATGGACTCCCCAGGACCCCAAGCCAATCCACATTTATCATCAAATGTTATGGAAAGCCCACTACAAAGATCATTTGTACAGAATTTGCAATGGTTTTATGTTGCATGTTTACTTTGCTATTTTTGCTAAACCTGCCCCTAGGATTTCCGAGGAGGTAGGGATAGACTTGATTGCAGTTACTAATTGGTTCGGAGAAGACAAGTTCACTTATGTAAGGCTTTTTGGTAGCCTTACAAGACCCCATGTCCTTCCTCTATATGTGCCCGATAAGCTGTTAGCCCGGGAATTGGCCTACCAAATAACAACAGAAGGGACATCCAAAACCCTTAGAAACTCTAAGAAACAGGTATGGCCTACATTTCCTCTAAGATGCAGTGTTTACACTCTCCATGATTATAAACACGCAGAAAAGGAGACAGAAAAAATACAAATTCTCAATCTTGTAACCATCCCCAATAGGCAATATGATCCCAGAAACATTTCCTATAATGTTCTTGAACAAGCCAAACTTACAAGGTTTGATCATGAAAAGGATGAATTTGATGACCCGTTTTCCTCAGCAGAATCATTATTTAAGGTAAAAACATTGGCCAGGATCAGATATAAAGATGAAGGGCTGGAAGTGTTTAATAGGCTCAGAGAACAGAGGTTGTAAACTCTGCCTCTAGACTTATTAGCTACCACCCCAACAATCCAGTCAAACGAACCTAAACAGCAAACTGGTAACAAACCTCCTGTTATGGAAAGAATTCCCGAGAAAGGAAAAGAACCAGAACAGGAAAAAGGCAGTGAACACATGGATATAGATACTCAGATCGATCCTAAACTCCTTAAATAATGGCAACAGTTCGATTCCATTATAAGCAATCCTGACAATTCACAGAGTTTTGGTACACCTGAAGTGACAATTGGTCACAAAACAGCAACAAGTACGGTTCCAATTGAAGGAACCAGCGGCCTACCCACCAGCAAAGATGTAGAGATAATTTCTAAGGATTCATCGGATGAAATTGTTTTGCAGATAGAGGAAATACCACCATTAGATATCTTTTACAGTCCTAAGCATAGGGTTGTAGTAAAAAGACAAAGGAAAAAGAGAAGGCTTGATGAATCTTCCCTTATTCCTGCAGAGACAGAGATGGCTAATGTGGTATGGAAAGAAGAATTCAATCCTTCCGAAGACCTCACAAAACTTTCTCAATATGCCGGGGCCTACTCATCAGCTACTATGGATAAAGCGTCAGAAGTGAGCAATTTACTAAAAGAAAAGGACCAAATAATTGTTTCATTGCAGGCACAGGTATCCTAAAGATAGCAAAGAATAGAACAATTAGAACAGCAATTAGCAGCACAGCAGCAGTTAAACAACCAATTAAACGAACAATTGCTCAAGGAGAAACAGAGGATAGACCAAAGCGCAAGTGTAAAAACAAAAGGAATTATCTACAGCATTGGCCAAGCTAAAGACAATGAATGAACAGATGAGTAAAACAAAAGATGAGAAAATCGCTCAATTATCACAACAAATAGAGAAGTTCAAGAGTTTTCCTCAACTAGCATAATTTAGGTCTGAGGCTCTCCAGATCAATAAAGCATTGATTAGCAACTAAATTTACTATGTCATAATATTTGCCTTGCCTAGCCCCTATGTGAGATTGCTTCATCAATGATTGACAAATCAGTTGACGCCAGGCAGAATTTAGAACAAGTCGATGAGACTTTAACCAACTTTCTTGCTTGGCAAGAAACCAGTGAAGGGCAAGCTGCAAATCTGCCTAAAATTATAGAATCACACATGGAGATTCTTTTCCTAGAATGGCAGTCACAATTGATGAAAGCAAAAAGGGAAACCTCAAGTTGCAGATCAGCAACCAGTAATTTAATTGAGTTAATCAATAATACTCTTTATCTTTCTAATTTGATTTCACAGTGCACTCCAGGTAAATTGTTGTCGACCAAAGCATTGGAACAAACATGCAATCAGGAATTGGAAAAGGAGCGATTAATCGAAGGCATCCAAAGTTTAACCTAGGACACCTTTTGGTTCTTCCTAGTTAAACCATATAGTCAAAGGGCAGCACTCAAATGTTTAACCGATGAAATTGGTTATATGATTCCTGAAATTCATGATGCTACGTATTCAGCCCAACTGCATTCTCGTCTGAGTCACCCTCCAGAATTGCAACCAATGCTTGCTATCTGCCAGCTCAAGTGAAAGGACGATCGGCCGAAACAGTGAATCATGCTACCGACTACAAACAAAACTATTTCAAGGAGTTCTTCATGATTTGGTTATACCACCTAATAGCATTTTTATTTCATAATTAGTTAGCTTAGATAGTATTTATAGACCCTTTCATGTATTTAGAAAGGGTCCTAAATTTTTGTATAAAACTTGGATCTGGAAGTCACACTATTGTGCTTCTAATATAATTTTTTTATGAAGACTGGGCCTATATCCTGAATTTTAATGAAGAATGCCTTCATGAGATATGCACTATTGCTTTTTGTGGAAGTGTTTCTAAGTTAGAAGAAGGAATTTGAATGCGATTGATATCGGGAGGGATCCAAATTACATATGGTACTATTATCTATGTCTTTGCTCCATTCGTTATATGAATCAGAATTTATTTAATCTTGCTATCATTGGATATATATATATATGTGTTTTAACAGCAGTCCTTATACTTATCACTATTGAATATTTAAGGAGTGTTATTCTTTCAATCATATTTATGTCATTGATATATAGAATAGTGTAATAATATTTTAATGATTACTTTGTTCAACTATTTGAACAAAGTAATTATCATATGAATGAATGTCTTTGTTTACCAATAGAGTCATCTATATGCCTGTTTGTAAATAAAGATCATCAAAAGTTACACTAAAGCAGAAATTTCCCGGGATAGATTAAGTTGTTTATTTTTGCGTTATAGAATAAATCATCCATCCATTATCATTAGATACTAGTCAATCAACCACTTATCCATCCTATTTACCAACCATTGGGAAATTGGTCCCATTATATCCAGTCGGAGCCACCACACCAAATGGAAAAGGAGCTCCCTTTAAGGTTCGGACCGGGTGGTTTTCCCCAATGTTGATTCAGCGATTTTCGAGGCATCAACAGAACCATAATACTTTGGTGATAATTTATTATCCTTCTTATTATCCTTGAGGGACATTTGTTTGTATGGTTGTAGTTGTATAAATACCCAGTCACCTACATCAAAACTTATTTCACTACGATATTGATCTGCCTGTTGTTTCATTCAATTCTGCTCCAAAGTGAGGTTATCCTTTAAAAGTTGGAGAACTTGTTGATGATGCTCGATGTGATATTTGACTTCTTGAATCTTTTTCTTCTGGATATGTCCTTCCATATTGAGAGTTGTAGGAGTCATAATTATTGCCAATGCATTACAAGATATGGTCGGATTCATTTCTCCTTTCTATGGGGTTGGTTCTTGGTGAGTATCCTTTTCTTTTGATGTTTGTTGATCCTTTTCTTCCTGATATTTCAATACTTGAACTTTCTTCTTCTTGATAACAAAGCCCTATATACCATACAAACTAATTCGATTCTAAATATAAAGATGCAATACATACCTTTTGTAACAGTTGCACATCATGTAGATCAAAATATTGCTCCATCTGTAGTATCCATGTTACTAGATCCTTGCCATCAAACTTCCTCATATCTCTTTTTCTTTCTTTTAGGATCTCTATCTTGAAATGAATATAAATCTATAGTTTAAAATCTCCAAATTCTAAAATTGCAATCTGTGGTAGCCCTCTACGTTCTCTTTCCCATGCCACCAGTCTGATCGAAATTGGATTCTCCAAGAAAGAGTTATGCCCAATCTCCCAAGATGGCTTGATTATATGTTTTTTTAGTAGAGTGAACTTGTACGAAATTTCACGTGTCACTTTTTCGACCTTAGGACCTGAAACCAATATACAGAAAACTACAGTTCAACCTCTTTCAATAACTTCTTACGAAATTTCAATCTGATGCTCATAGAGAAAGTTATGACGATTTTCCCAAGGTCACATGTTTGGGATGTAATTCAGGAGCCTGTAGAAACCCTAAATGTCTTGCAAAAACCCTAACTTCTTCAGATCATATCTCTGAAAATATGGGGAGACAAGATTTGAAATTCAGACTTGAGGTTCAAAAAGATTTCGGCTCAAATGGTTTTTTTTTAGTTTGTGAAACTTTGTAGAGAAAAAGTTATAGTGAAAATTCGACGATGACTTGTTTGGAGCAGCGAAACCCTAGAATCCAAAGCTTTGATACCAAATGTTATGAAACCAACTCACAAAAAGATAGAAAAAAAAAGATCAACGCCTTAGAAATCAACCTCTTTGAGGGGAAAACCTCCTTTAAATTACACAAATGAAAAATTCTTGGATGATACAAATGACAAGAACTCCTCTCTATATATAGGAGTCTAAGGGGTCCCAACACAATCAGAACCTACATAACAATAATATTGTAGGGGTGCAACAATAACAATAGTGGGCTTCTATGGGGCATAATAATATCAACATAGGGACTATATGGGTACAATAATAGAATAAGAGGGTTTCACTAATAAAAATAAGGTGTTACACTAGTAGTATAGGGACCTAACACATTAGACAGATGATTTGACAGTAGAAGTTATGTTAATTTAGGGTTTTTTTCCGTGGAAGGCAACCCACAATTTATACGAGGGAATTGTATTGCCGCTACGTATGAGTATTATGAGTGAGAAAGAGAGAGGAGACTATGTAAGAGTGAAAAATAAATTACAACAGATCAGTAGTAGGTTGTATCTCTTTATTTTGTTGGATAATAAAAAAGGAAGGACTAGATGTTTTTCAATGGGCGTATCCAAAAGTGGGTGAACCACATATATCTATGTCCCTCTTGTTTTATGTGTTTTCTGTGTTTGTGTTTCTGCGATATTTTATGTGTACCATTACTCTATAATATATAATTTTCTAACAACTAGTGTCAGAGTTGAAGGTCTATTTAGTTAATAAACTCACAGGAGAGAAGGGTTCCTGATTCAAGTGGGGAAATGGTGGAAGATGGTAGGTTTAGTGTTGAGAAATTTAACAGCCAAAACTACCAGTTGTGGAAGATGCAGATGGAAGATTATCTGTATCAAAAATATTTGTACCTAGCATTGCGCAGAAAGACAAAGAAGTCAACGAGCATGACAGATGCGAAATGGGATCTTCTCGACGAAAAGGCACTTGGAAGGATATGGTTGTGTTTGGCAGCATCAGTAGCATTCAACATTTCAAAGGAAATGACAACGGATGGTTTAATTATGGCATTGGAAAAACTATATGAAAAACCCTCAGCCTCAAACAAGTTATTTCTTATGAAGCATTTATTTAATATGAAGATGTCAGAAGGTGGATTTGTTGTTGATCATTTAAATGAATTTAATACAGTTACCAGTCAATTAAGTTATGTAGGGGTAAATTTTGGTGATGAAGTTAGGGCTCTGTTATTTCTATGCTCATTTCCAAAAAGTTGGAATGGTTTAGTTATGGCCATTAGTACCTCTATCTCTGGATCTAGTACTTTAAATTTTGATGATGTAGTCAATGGCATCCTTAGCGAGGAAATGTGATGGAAAAAATATGGTGAGACATTAGGTAATGCTTTGACAGCAGAGACTAGGGGAAGAAAAATGGAAAGAGGAAAGAGCCCAGGATATCGCAGTAATTTAAGGAAAGGAAGATCCAAGTCCAAATTGGGATAGTGTGTTGAAAATGTGGGAAGAAAGGACACCTGAAGAAAGACTGTAAGTCTCAGAAGGGAAAAGAAGGAGACTCACAATAAGAAAACAATCATGAAGAAAATGTGACGAGTGATGTGTTGCAAGCTTCTTTGATTCTTTCATTAGAAAATACTATTGATGCCTGGATGGTAGTTTCAGGGGCCTCATCCCATGCCACACCTAATAGGAAACATTTTCATGTTTATGTTCAAGGACATTTTGGAAAAGTTTGTCTTGGTGATGATAAACCCTGTAAAATTGTTGGAATGGGTAAGGTTTTTATAAAACAACAGAATGGAAACCAATGGCTATTGAAGGAGGAAAGGCATGTTCCAAATTTGAAGAAAAATATAATTTCAATAAGGTGGTTGGGAGGTGAAGGTTGTGTAACTTTATTTATAGATAAAACCTGGAAGGTCAGTAAAGAAGCTCTGGTAATAGAAAAAGGATAAAAGGTTGGAACATTGTATTTATGCAATGGTATTTCTAATTATGTTAATGCTTTAACCTCTACAAGAGTAGATACATCATTGTGGCATCATAGCCTCGGACACATGAGTGAGAAGGGGATGCAAATTATTCACTCAAAAAAATTGTTGCTAGGTTTGAAGCATGTTGATTTGGATTTCTGTGAGAATTGTGTTTATGGAAAATAGAAGAGTCAGATTTCTTAGAGTTGGTAAAGAAAAGAAGAGAAAAAAATTAGAGTGTATGCATACATATGTATGGGGGTCTGCTCAGGTTTCATCTCTTGGTGGCTCTCACTATTATGTTACTTTTATTGATGATGCAACTAGGAAAACCTGGATTTATTGTATTAGAAATAAATCTAATGTATTTTATACTTTCAAGAAATGGAAAGTTTTGGTTGAGAATGAGACATGAAAGAAGTTGAAGTGTATCAAATCAGACAATGGAGGTGAATATTGCAACAAAGAGTTTGATAAGTAGTGTTTAGATCATGGAATTCGCACAGAGAAGATAATTGTAGGAACACCACAGGAAAATGGTATGCTAGAAAGGATGAATAGGACAATCATGGAGTGTGCAAGGTACATGAGATTGCATGCAAGATTGTGGTTACATTTTTGGGCAGATATTGTAGATATTGTTGTTTATTTAATAAATAGAGGGCCTTCAAGTTCTTTTGATGGTGGTATTCCTGAGGAGGCATGGACAAGTAAAAATGTAAAATAATAATTTTTAAATACTTTCGGTTGTGAATCCTTTGTCCACATTAATAAAGAAAATAGAACAAAGCCTAAGGTAAAATCAAAGAAATTTACCTTTATTGGATATGGTGTTAATGATTTTTGTTATCGCTTATATAATTATGAAAATCACAAAATCATTAGGAGTAGAGATGTCATATTCAATGAAAATGTCTTGTATAAGGATCAGATGCAGGAAAAGAAATAGGAAAAAGAAAATAGAGAATACACAGTTTTTGATGAGTTCACAGAAAAAGTAAAGGTGCCTGAAAATCATAATGATCAACAGCCATAACAAAAACAACCACCACGACAGCAACAGGCACCTCAAACACCTAAAAGTAGTGTTATAATATGTACCAGGATAAGTAGACCCCCTGAACGATACTCTCCTTCATTATATTATGTATTGTTGATTGATTTTGGTGAACCAGAATGTTATGAAGAATCAACGCAAGTAGAAACTAGGAAGAAGTGGGAGCTAGCCATGAAAGAAGAGATGAACCCCTTGGTACATAACTAGACTTGGGACTTAGTCAGGTTGCCTATAGGTAAAATAGTATTGCAAAATAAATGGGTTTACAGGGTGAAGGAAGAAGATGGAGGTAGAAAATAGTAGAAAGCTAGACTTGTGGTGAAGGGGTTTTCTCAAAATAAAGGTTAGACTTTGATGAAATATTTTCTCATGTTATTAAAATGACTTCAATCAGAACAATTTTACGTCTAGTAGCAGCAGAAGATTTCCATCTTGATTAGCTAGATGTAAAATGGCCTTTCTCCATGCGGATTTGAAGGAAGAGATCTATATGTAGCAGTGGCAAGGATATGAGGTCAAAGGGAAGGAGAAACTAGTGTGCAGGTTGAGGAAAAGCTTGTATGGCTTAAAGCAGGCTCCAAGGCAGTGGTATCCAAAATTTTACAGGTTTATTTCTGAGCAAGGTTATACTAGATGTCACTCTAATAATTGTGTTGATCTCAAAAGGAAATATGATGGCAGTTATACTATATTATTGTTGAATGTATATGGCATGCTTGTTGCAGGGTCTAACATGAAGGAAATAAATTTTCTCAAAGGAAAATTGGAAAATCCATTTGCAATGATGGATTTGGGTGCTGCAAAACAAATCATTGGTATGAGAATAACTAGAGAGAGGAAAAATCATAAATTAAGATTGTCTGAGAGTGAGTACATACAAAAGGTGTTGGAAAGATTTAATATGCAGAATGCAAAACCAGTTAGTGCATTTGGTTAGCCATTTCAAACTAAGTAAGGAGATGTGTCCCAAGACTCAGGAAGAGATGGATTATATGTCTAAAGTTCCATATGCATCAATAGTTGGAAGATTAATTTATGCAATGGTTTGCACAAGGCCTAATATTGTACATGCAGTAGGAGTTGTAAGTCGGTACATGAACAATCCAGGAAAAGAACATTGGATGGTAGTGAAGTGGATTCTCAAGTATTTGAGAGGTACCAAAAATCAATCATTATGCTTTGTTGGTTCGAATAATGCACTACAGGGATATTTTGATACAAATATGGAAGGTGATATAGATAACAGGAGGAGCACCATATGGCATGTATTTATTGTAGGTGTAAAAACTATCAGTTAGGCTTCAAAAATGCAAAAATTTGTTGCACTTACAACGACAAAAGCAAAGTCTGTTGCTGCTACAGAGGCTAGTAAAGAAATGATTTATTTGCAAAGGTTTATGGATGAATTGGGTAAGCAGGAGATGGGTAGCTTATACAATGACAGCCAAAGTGTCATTCATCTTGCAAAGAAATTAGCATTTCATTCCAAGACTAAACATATACAGCTCAAGTGCCATTTCATATGGTCAGTGTTGGAAGATGGATATGTGAAGCTAGAAAAGATACACACTAGCCAAAATCATGCATGTATGTTAATAAAAGTTGTAACCAGGGAGAAACTGATATTATACTTGGTTTCAATTGGCCTTAAAGTATGATAATGGAGTTGTTATAATCAGTCTCCAAGTGGAATATTGTTGGGTGTGGAACCTGATTATCTTCATTATTCATAGGTATCACCGCGTTGAATACCAATTCCTAATGGGCGACAACACTGACTGTTTAATTTTTGTTAGGGGGGTTCAAGGAGTGGTGATTTTATGAGGCCCCCCCCCCGGCGGTGGTTCGAGGGCAGCGCCCTCGAATCTAAGAATAGATATAACACTGCCTTGTAAAATATTGTAATTTCATAGTCAATCTAAACTATTCATTGGGTAGATGATTTAATGGTATAAGTTATGTTAATTTAGGGTTTTTTCCCTAGAAGGCAACCCTCAGTTATATGAGGGAATTGTATTGCGATTGTGTATGAGTATTATGAGCGAGAAAGAGAGAGGAGATTATGTGATAGCGAAGTGAAAATTACAACAAATGCGATGTAGGTTGTATCTCTTCATTTTGTTGGATAATATAAAAGGAAGGACTGGTTGTTTCTCCATGGAAGTAGCCCAAACTGGGTGAACCACGTATATCTATGTCTCTCTTGTTTTATGTGTTTTATGTGTTTTCTGTGTTTGTGTTTTTGCAATATTTTATGTGTACCATTTCTCTGTAATGTATAATTTTCTAACACTTATTTCTTGTATACACATCAAATGAGCTCATTTATCCTTTGTTTATAATGTTTCTACGCTCACTTATAGAACCAACTTGTAAAACTAGTTAGTTTGGTCAACTACTTTGGTTGGATCATCTTGTCAAAATCCTTCATATCTCCTCACTCATATGGAGTTTTAGGGAGCGCCATATATCGTTGGAAGGTCCCAAAATAAACTTTACAACCATATATCCTACGCTCCAATTTGATCTAGGAAATTTGAGTAAAAAATCCTTCAAAGACAAGGTATCCAAATTGGGGATCAAAATCTCAAAAAATGATATTTCCAACAATCTTCATTTTCTAATGTTTATCTTGGAAATATGTAATCTCCCCTACATTTGACATCAATGACAAAAATATTTTCAAAAATCTCTGCCTTTTTCTTTGATGGCAATATTCAGTCAATTTTGCAATAATACTAATGAACTCCCCTTGTCTGCAATGCTCCTTGTGCTTTCAACTTCTCCCCCTTTGACATCAATGGAAAAGGGATCATCCCCTTGAGATTGTGCTTCTCCTTATCTATAAATATTTCTTCTATCTACAATTTTTCGTAGTGTCTACAACTCTCCCTCTGTTTACAACTTCTATTAATGACTGCAACTGCTCCCCTTATATGTTATCTCTACTTATGTTTGCATACTGGTTTTACTTCTTGCTGTAATTTCTTCCTATGATATGTCAACAATAAAATAGTTACATTTTTTTATTACTTACTTCTACTTTATTTACAACTAGGCTCCCTATCAAGGTTGTGCCTATCTATTCCCACATGCAACATTTCTTCTTCTACAATTCTTCTCTTAAGACTAATACTCCCGTGTTTGAAATTCCTTTTACTTTTTCCTTTTGGGACTACTCCACCTAGTGTTATGCTTCCTTTTGTCTCAAGTTTAACTCGTTTAGCTGCAACTTTCTTCATTTCCTATAAAAGGATGCTCCCCCTAAACTGATTCTTCTCCTTATTTATAGCTCTCCCCCTTTGTTGATATGAAGGGCAAGATGATGCTCCCGCTAAAATTATTCATTCTTATTAATTGAGGTACATCATTTACTTCACTTTTTGTTGTTGATTCATATATTGCAACTTTCCATTTCACCATTCTTCTCCTACCACTCAATCTCAAAACTTCCCATCTTCTTAATATGGCCTAAGGTGTTGCAGTCTCTTACTTCTTGTTGGAAACATGGTGTTGGCAATTATGTCAACCGTGGGAGACAATTACAATTGATATTGGCTATGCAATGGTTATGTTTGAATTGGTCTCCAGATATGTGTGAATGCCTTTATTATTAAGTGATCGTTGATAGAGGCATTGATCCACTCATCAAGTGTTGAATTAGTATTCAACGTTTACAACGACTTAGTCCTGGTCATTTTAGTTTTGAGGAAGGTGTGAATGCTTTAATGGTGTGATCATTGTGCTAGTGGCATTGATATGGTCTTCCCCACACATTCATCTCACTAAATTTTGAACTGGTCATACAACATAAGTGTAAATACATTTATAAATTGACTATAATCTTGGTGGAAGTGATATGGTCTCCATGAATTAATTTTCTTGTTAAATTGATTGATCTAGTCAAATATGGCATTGGGCATTATTGTTTAAATATATCAAATGTGGATCAAACTCAAAGGATGAAATTATTTTTTCCACGAAGATTGATTTGGTCAATAGAGACAACATTGAACATTGTGTTTAAAGTGTGAAAGCATTAAAACTCTGTGTCATTACTTTAGTGGTTGATACGGTCGAGAAATTACTCATTGGATCAAGCTTAATGTGCATAGATCTGATCAAAGGGAGTATGGATCAATGTCTTAATGGATTGAATATAAAAGGCATGGATCTGGTCATTTATTTATTGACATAATGGTCAATTTGGTCATTAGTTGAGTGTCTAGTATGAAAATGGGGTGAAACATGGCCCATATTATTTGTATTGAGTCAAGTGGATCCAATATGAAACATTGTGAAACGAGGTCCACAAGAAGATCTTGAAGGTTGAGACCTTCAATGAGGCGAGTAGTGGCTTTCATCCCATGGTGGCGGGACAGATTATTGGGTGTTGGGGCATCTAGCAAGTGGCGGCCTACAAAGTCGTGGAGTAGTAGCTTCTAGTAGCTAGTGGTCTACAAAGTTTAGATAGGTAGTGGCCTAGAGAAAGTGTTACTCGTATGAAGAGCAAGTTGTGGCTTGCACACTAGTGGTGGCCAGTGCATGAAGATGTAAAAAGAAAATTTTAGTAATAATAAGAAGATGACGAAGACAATAACTAATAATGGTTTTTCCTGGTTAGTTTTTCCACCTAAAATCGAATGTCCTCATGTGTGATGATTGCTTTATGTGTTGTTGATCTCATGTTTATGTGCATTGATCTACTGCTTATGGTTCATGTTTATGCATAAACCTTCTCATGTCTTATGCTACTAATTGGTTGATGAATAAATGTTTGTTTAAGAAAGGAAAAAAGTGCAAAAATAATAATTTATTGACACACCATTAATTCATTCCCCACCTCTCAGTAGTGTCAAGATTCCAATAATTGGTATCATAGTAGGGCTTTCAAGTGCAACTTAACTGCTAGAATGCAAATACAGGTGAAAAAACTTGACTTTTTTTTCAAGATGAATCCTTAAGGAGTGTCTTTCCTCACGGCTGCAAAGTACCAGGTATGGCAAGAAAAAATTAAATAGTTGTTGGCTTATGGACCTAACATTTGGAAACATGTATGTAAAGGTTGTAGAAAGGATCATATACCAGTCAAAATGTTGCAGCATAATGCTCAAGATAGGTGTGTGATTTATGAGAATCTCCATAATGCAGATGTAGAAAATATAGCATATATGAAATCTAACAAGAAGATTGGGGACATATTACAGGTGTTTTATTGAGGAGATAGTAGCAACAACAACAATGGAGAGAAGAAGAGAAAGAATAAAAAGAAGAAGGATTTTCATAATAAAGAGTCTGATCCCCCTAGTGTGAATAGTTCAGTTGATCATGAATACAAATTAGAAAATGAAGCCTCAACAGAACCTAGTGTGCTCCAACATAGTAGCTATGAAGGTATAAACAAAGATGAGTTGTTTTTGAGTTATGATTTAGACAGATTTGATGTTATCCTTGTTGAGTTTGTTAGGGTCCTATGTCTAGGAATCTTGGTCATGTTAGTCTTGCTATGTATCTAAGGTCAAATTTGTAAATATTAGTCATGATGACTTGATTATTATTGTTTAAAGAGGTCTAGGTTTAGATTAAGTGTCATGTAAAAGTGTCTATTTTGATAAGAGTCCAATGTCTAAAGTTATGTGTTTCCTTACTAAAGGGTAATCATAGGAAGTCTTTGGTCACCTTGGAAAAAGTACAAAATTCATGTTATACAAATCCTTATATATTATGAATTAGTCACCATCTTTAGTCATTATAAGTGGGTTACCTAAGTCTAGAGGCTATGTCTACATCAACACAACCATGAGATGATTTAGGCTTAAATTTAGAGGCTCTTTGGAGTCAGTTTGAATGTCATTTCAGGGACAACTCATGATCTTAGTGGGATATAACAGTGAGAAGGATAGTCCTTCTCTTTTCCCAAAGCACTACATTTTCAGAAAGTGTTGTGCATTCATGATGTCCTTTTCCTATCATGATCAGTGCTCTCATTTCCTCTCCAGATCATTATGAATGTTTATTTGAACTTTCATCTCCATTCCACAACGCTTGTTTCTTCACCATTTTCATCGGAGGCTCTGGTTTGCTTGTTTTATTCACCATGAATTCACACAATGCTACCATTCTCGCATGTCGGTGGTCAAACCTTCTTCATAGGTGCAAATACAGGTCCATTTTTATTCTTCAGTTCTGAAAAAAAACTCTCAAATTGCATGTAGAAGCTAGGAAAAAACATTAAAAAAACCTGCAAGAATGATAAATTCACCATCGCTACTCTTCAAGTATCGTTGTATTTTTTTCCTTTGCTCTTCATTTTATCCTAATTCGTTGTGATTCCACATAGTGTGTTATATCCCTCATTTTTTTCTCCCAATTCACATTTTCTCTGTGTAAGCCTCTACATGCGATACGTACCTTGAGTTTAAAACTAAATCAAATTTGCTTCCCTTAAGTGATTATGCTTGAAAGTGTTCAAAAAAAATCAAATATCTTCAGCGCTATGTTTATGGATTTTGCGATGCGACTATCCCTTTAAATTCTTTGCCAACGGTTGTGAAATTGCAAGTTCTATAGGGTTTTCCTGAGGGAGTCTACATTGCTTAAGTTTTTGTGTAATCTCTTGTTGTCTCTTAAGTCATTATCAGAGATTTTATATCATAACACCTCCATTATTACACAAAACCAATTGCTCATAACTCTAAACTATTCATTGTTGCAAAAGAAAAATCATGTCAACTCTAGAAGACAAGAAGCATAAGGAATGTGCCATTGTACTATTTGAGCTACTGGATATCGCAATCATCAATGCAGATCCAAACATCATAATGGCTTTTGAACAAGTAGGATGTATGAGGTTTTGTGAAAAGATTTAGGGATATCATCTACAGTTGAAAAACGAGTTTATTAAGGATTTTGATGGTTTGCAAGCAAAGGTGGGAACTCTAACTTAGCCAATCACAGCTCAATCAATAGTTGTGGCCACGAAGATCCCTTTGAAAGGATAAGAATGGTTCAAGGGTATGGATTTTGATTTGGTTGATTTCAAAGACTTTATCAAACCAAAACACCGAAAAGGATATGGTTCTGCTGTTCCAAGCAACCATCTACAAGACCACCATAGTAAACTGTTGGAAGTGATTCAAAGGTACTTCACATGTGAAGGGAGGTTCAGTAAAGTGTATCATTATCACATTGGGCTCTTAATGAATTTTACTAGCAAGAAACCTTTTAATCTTCCTTATTGTTTGTTTAGGAGTCTATGTAAGATGGTTGAAAGAGTTCAAACAAAAGGAAATCATATTGAATCCAGTTTGTTTCATTTTTCATTAACTAAATTGTTGATGATAAAGGAGCTTGAGAAGAAGGAGCAGTCATGGCATGACTTTTTGGTTTCTTCAGGGTGGATAATACAATCTTCAAACAGCCAAAGGACCAATAAAGACAACCCGTCAGTTGTGATCAAAGAAGTTTCACCTATAGTAACAAGCTCAGTCAAAAATCCTTCGACTAAAATCAAATCAGTTGATAAGAGAAGTGCTAAGAAGCTTCATTTCTCACCTAAAGTAGAAAAATTGGCAAGGATACCCAAAAAAAGAGCTGCAACCAAGATATTTCCTATAGATCCTCCATCTACACCTATTCAAGTTGCAGAATCAGAAAGTACACAGAAGGAAGTGGAAATTGATGAAACGGACCAAAGCATTAAGGACTTACAAGATCAATTGGACAAGGCTCATCTAACAATAGCATATTTGCAAAAAGAGAATAGGGAACTTAGGCATAAAGTATTACAAAAAATTGTTCATCCTAGTGTAGGAGAACCATCAAAGGAAACATTGGCACATGTTGCTAAAGGAAAAGGAAAACTGGTCATTGATGTTGAAGAGTTAAGGGAGGCAATTGAGTAGTCAAGGAGAACTAGAACTAGGTTTGCTACCAAGGTCCAAATGAAAGTAAAGGAGATTGTTCATCCTGAACAGAGGATAGTTTTTGATGAGAAAAAATAATTTAGGAAACTATTGGAATAACTTGAAGGAGTTCAATATTAGGTAGATCATCTTGTAGAGAAGGATCATAGGGATAAATTGAGTTTGTTTAAGCAAATACAAGTTGTTGAACCAGTTCTAGTGTTAAAAAGAAGACTCAAATTTGTAAAGCAGAACCTCACTGAGGCTAAATAATATGGAAGGAAAAGGAAGAGGGGTAAGTTAGATGTATTAGAAGTGTTTGGTATACGACCAAAGTCCCACATTGACTAGAAGTGGGGAGGATCATGGGTATATAAGGATGGACAAATATCTCCATTGGTATGAGGCCTTTTGGGGTAAGTCCAAAAGCAAATCCATGAGGGCTTAGGCCCAAAGTGGACAATATCATACCATTGTGGAGATATGTGGTGTCCAGAGTCCTTACAAGTGGTATAAGAGCCATGCCCTGAAGTTAGCCAAGTGGATGAATCCTCGGAATGCCGAACGAAGGTAGTGGGCCCCAGTAATATCACGATGGGATCTGTGGATGAGCTCGGTTAGACAGGCGGTGTGCTCCGGATTCTTCATGGACGTGTCCTGGTCCCAACACGGTGAAGAGGAGTTGACCTGGTATAGAGCAAGCTCTCGAGGCAGGTGTTGTTCCATGTAAGGCGTGTGCTTCCAACGCACTGGAGTGGAGAATCCTGGTTGGTAGAGAGTGGACGGATGGATAATCGTTTGAGGGGATGCTCGATGGTCCTTTGTTCGAGGGGAGGATTGTTGGGTATACGACCAAAGTCCCACATTGACTAGAAGTGGGGAGGATCATGGGTATATAAGGATGGACAAATATCTCCCCATTGGTATGAGGCCTTTTGGGGTAAGTCCAAAAGCAAATCCATGAGGGCTTAGGCCCAAAGTGGACAATATCATACCATGGTGGAGATATGTGGTGTCCAGAGTCCTTACAAGAAGATTCTAGTACAAAGGTGAATTTTCACTAGGAGGATGCCACTCAGATCTAAAGTTTTGTTCTTTTTTTTTCTCAAGGGATCAGAAAAAAGTTAGTTTTGATGAAGCTTGCAAAAACGCAGCAAAGGGCTTGTTGCACTTTTTATATAATCTTTGGTACTGGTGGGATAGTGATCCAGGTGGATATTGGTGGCCACCCACCTATCCCACCTAGACCCTCTAGTCAATTTCATTTGTTTCCTTGTTTATTTCATCTTTTACTATTTTTAGCAGTTTTTCAGGTCCTGAACTTCCGAAGTAGTTTTGACCCCCTAAACAGTGTTTTTTTAGGTCCGCTACAAGCCTATAGCGAAAGACAAGGGCTTGTGGAAAATATTTTAGCAATTAAAGAGACCTTTCCAACAAGGTATCGTACACATCAAACTGTGATAATATGACCAAGTTACGATCCTCGGAAGTTGGCTGCCCAACTAACCCCAACGGGGCCCACAAACTCTTGGCGTTACATCCCCTGGAGTTAGGGTTTTCATTGTTTAGGGTTTTCTCGTGTTTTTCAATAATAAATAGGCACTTGAGCCTCATTGTAACATAGTTCAAAGGCATGTAGCTGCCACATTTCTTCTTAAAGATAAGCTACCATCGTCCTAGCTAGTCTTATTTCCATTTTGTTTGTAAGCATATTTCAGTATTTTATATTAATGAAATGAAGTGTTATTTATGATGCATCTTTGTATTTATGGTTATATATGTAATTTGTTGCTTTCCTATTTAAATTCGAATTAGTGGTATCAAAGCGGTCTACTCATTTTATGTTTTGCTTTGCATGTCCCCAACGAGGTCGAGATATAAGGAGTTAGGGCTTAAACTCGTCAAACCTTTGCAGGACCATCCTTGCAAATCCCAATGGCCTCCCATGGGGAAGAAAACAAATACAAGGGGGCAGGAGATCCTTTCAAAATCTTGCTTGAAGAAGCCCTCGAGCTATAGAGGAATGCGATGATAGACAACTTTGCCGAGATCCTTCAGTGGCTACCCAAGGGTGACGCATCTACTTCTAGCAGCTACTCTCGAAGTGTCATACCCTTTAAGGTAAAAGTTAACTTTGACATTCCCATATTTGAGGGTCAGATAGATGCGAATGCCGTAAATAAATGTTTAAATCTACTAGAAGGATATTTTTCTATTCATGATTTTTCCATCCAGGAAAAGATTACTTTTTCTCTTCTCAAAGTCACCCCCCACGTCAAGGATTGGCAGGAAAGTGTGAGCATAAGGATGAAAGTACACCCTCATTATTTTCGGCCGCACCCACTTGGGATTAGTTCTAGGATTCCATCAAGTAGAAGTACTACCCTATCGAGAGCTATGAGGATAAATACATAAAGTGGTCCACACTACGACATGGAAGGGACCAAGACATGCCAAAGTTTACCAATTTTTTTCATACCCTTGGTATGAAGCTGGGTATCAATATTTTTGAGAAACATTTGGTACTCAAGTACCTCAGATACCTACACAAGTACATCTAAGATGAGATGGAGTTCCTAGACTTCTCCTTGCTCGGCACGGCATACCGATACATTGTCAAGGGTGAACAGAAGCTTAAATGGAAAAAGAGAGACTTTGGATCTGTGAATCCGAAGCAAGGGAAAAGTGCCCCAAATCTGTAGAGCAAAGGGAAAAGCCAAGGTGTGGTGACCCAAGATAATCTACCGAAGCTGCAAGTAAATAACAACACCACGAAGACAAAGAAGGACACAGGAAATTGGTGTGAGTTCCATAAGAGATCCACTCACAACATAACTGAGTGTCAGGCCAAGCAGTCATTGGTGGCTGAGAGTCTAAAGCATGTTCTGACTCTGAGTCAGAACCCAACAAGGGGAATGAAAAAGGGAAGCTGATCATTGACACAAAACCCAGTGCCACTGTGGCCACCACCAAGATCCATAAGAATAATCAGAAAGATCCAGAAGAGGGCAAGTTCCTATTCCATTGCAATTCGTTGTCAATAGTGGAGCCAAAAGAACCTCGTTTCAGCAAAGGTCATGAAGTGGTTGGGACTACCGACTACAGTACATCTACATCCATATACCATTAGGTGGCTTCACCGAGGATGAGATCTCCACGTCAGCCAGCAGTGTGGCCTTCCCTACAGCATCAAGCCCTTCACGAATGAGGTATTGTGTGGTGTTGATTCTCTTGAAGTTTGTGATGTATTATTAGGACAACCATACTTATGGAAGTGACATGATGTATATGATTCTATACCTTTCTCTATTATTATTTCTTTGGGTACTAAGTTCTAAAGGATACCGGAGGTAGCCCCACCTACCACCATCTCTTTGATATCTACTAAGCAATGCAGTAAGGTCATCTCCCAGGCTGGGAAATTTGTTTCCTTTCTGATTCACTCTCAAAGTAAGGGGAAGGTCATGGCTACATCCATGGCCCCTGGGAATGGTTCCTCCAAGCAGCAGAAGCAGGTGGATACAGTTGTGGAAGAATACAGGGACACCTTCTCCTCACCCATAGGGGTACCCTTGCATTTTCAAGTCAAGCATTCAATCGATCTGACTCTTAGAGTACCTCTACCCAACAAGACGATATGTCACTACTCCATTCTGGAAAATGAAGAGATCAATTGGCAAATCCAAGAGTTGTTGCAAAAAGGGAAAACTCGACCAAGCTCCTCACCTTGTGGGAGCCTAATTGTACTTGTATAGAAGAAGGATGGGACCTGGAGACTCTGCATTGATTATCGAGCACTAAACAAAATCACTATGAGGAACAGGTATCTAATCCCATGGATTAATGACCTACTGGACCAACTCAAGGGGGCCAAGTATTTCAGCAAGATCGATCTGAAGTCTGGTTATCACCAAGTTCCAATAAATCCCACAAATCTATGGAAGACCACCTTTAAATCCAAGGAAGGCATTTTCAAATGGTCGGTTATGCCCTTCGGGTTGACAAATTCCCCTGCTGCTTTTATGAGGCTAATGGATGACATCTTGCGGCCCTTCACCAACTCATTCGTGGTGGTTTATCTGGATGACATCCTCATCTTTAGCAAGAGTTGGGAAGAACACTTGCAACACATTCGACAGGTCCTTCAAACCCTTCGACAACACAAATTGTGTGCCAACTTAGAGAAATTCCCCTTTGGCATCAGCCAAGTCCAATACTTGGGTTACATCATAGATGAGTGCGGCGTGCATGTGGACCCGACCAAGATCCAAGTCATTTGGGATTGGCCAGCCCCAACCACTCTAATGGAGCTTCACATCTTTTTGGGCCTTGCAAATTTCTATCAGAGGTTCGTGTTGAGATTCTCCCATATCACATGGCCTTTGAGTCAAATTACTAAGGGTGGGGCGAAAGCAAAGTTTTCCTAGTCTAAGTCCCAACAGAAGACATTTGTTGAGTTGAATCACTGCCTCTGCTTTGCACCGGTACTCACATTATCAGACATGCGGTAGCCATTTGAAATTGAGATGGACTCCTCAAACTATGTTACTGGTGCAATACTCACCCAAACCATTATATCAGATCAGGATAACAAGTTCCTAAGCACATTTTGGTCAAGCCTCTGGACACTATTTGACACTAAGCTCACCAAAATCGACTGCCTTCCATCCCCAAATTGATGGCCAGACAAGGGTCGTTAATAGGATGATAGTGCACATACTATTCATGTACAAATCCAAGCATCCTCGAACCTAGGATGAGAGTCTTCTATGTGTGCAACACAATTATAATAGAGCTATCCATAGTTCAACTGGTCATAGTCCCTTTCAAGTGGGTCTAGGATTTCAACCATTGTGTCTGATTAATGTTGCCATGCCTCATGTGATTACATAGACAAAATCCACACATGTACAGTCTGAGGCTGATAAAGCGACCAGATTTATTAAACACATCCAACACATCTGCTAGTAGATTCATGACATCCTGGAGAAGTCAAATTCCAAGCACATGCAGTGACATTATCAACATCGAGTGCCACACAAGTTTCAGGTGGGAGACAAATTTCGGTTGCATTTGTGGAAAGAACACCTTACTGGAGCCCATTGGAGGCTCAAACCACTCTGATATGGTCCTTACACAATTACCAAAGTTGTGGGAGATAATGCTTTTAAGCTCAACTTTCTCCCATTCCTTGGCCTACCCCTAGTTTTCAATGTGCACAGTCTTCAACCATGATTCCCACCATTGTTGGACACATCAGATATTGTAAAACAAATCACACCATAGATTTAAACCCAAACTATAGGGAATAGGCCACGACTGACCAAATTATGGACACATAGGTCAAGAACACTCACCATCAAAATATCAAACTATATCAAGTTGTCAAAGCTGACCAACTCCTGCACTAAGGAAAGTGGCTCACCATGGACCAAGTTCAACAGAAATTTCCTCATCTTTTGGAGGCTTTGCATGCAATGGTAACCATTGCTTCCTAAGGAGGGAGGAATGATCCAGGTGGATATTGGTGGCCAACCATCTAGACCTCTAGTCAGTTTCTTTTGTTTCCTTGTTTTTTTCAGTGTTTACTATTTTTAGCAGTTCTACGGGTGGTGAACTTCCAAGCAATTTTAACCCCCTAAATGATATTTTTATGAGGTCGCTGCAGGCCCATAGCCAAAGGAAAGGGACTTTTTACACAGTATTTTGTCACACCTCCTGCACTTCCCTATGACATACCCCGAAGTGCCTAAAACATGACCATCATGCAATGTACATATTCATATATGCGACTAAGATCCTTACTAAGACAGCTCTAAAACCCTAATTTTGATACTCATCACTCCTATGAAGTTAAAAACCACGATGGTCACCTGTTGCATCATACTTGACCCATGATGGCTTCACTCTGTTCACTTGTATACCTGCGATGATCCCCAAAAAGGCAATTTTCCCAAAGAGGATTAGAAGCTTCGTGATCTAGAAGCTTCCAGGGTGACGAGCTAGAGGTTGTTCGGCATGGATGAGTTCAAATTCTCCCAACTTGGGCTCTTGGTTTTATCCCTATGAGCTACCTCCTTGATATGAGAGCCTACTCATATCTTTGGAGAGATCCTAACTCCCTTTCCCTACCTATATATTCATCTTTTCCCATTCACAAATGGTTGGTCTATTCCTATTTGCACCCTTATGCTAAGATTGTGCCTATATGCTACTCATTTGGCTTGGACAAGGAGTGCTTGGAAAGCTTAGCTTGGACTTGGATATTCATTTCAAGGAGATCCTATCAACATCAAGGCTTTGTTGTATGCTTCCCCTTATTTTCTAATAATACACAACTACTGGTTCATTTTCCATTGATGTGTATGCTCATGTATCATCTATCTTAACATTCCTTGATTAGTTAAGTAGGTTGCCTTTGAATATGTTTGTATTTGCATGCCTTGTTGTGTCTTGATCTCTTGTGCAAGTGCATAAACACTGAAAGCAACAGGAACGAGCCTGTGACACAATTGATTCAAGGTCTTCAACAAAGGAGATTGAGATAGCATCAGAATGAGGTAGGCCATCTCCTTCATTTTTCTTTTCAATTGCAACTTAGGAAAGTGTCCTAGTAGCTTGTCACTTTGGTTGTTAGACCCACTCATGGGAATCCTAGTCATTTTCCTTCTTTTGGAAATATTGGTGCTCCCTATATGGCGACGTTGTCCCTTCCTAGATTAACCATTGGTTTTCCAGTTTGGTTATTTCTGACCTCGGTGGTTCTGAATGTCAAACTGCTTTTCAACCAAGTTCTCCTCCACCTGAACAACATCAACCCCATGTTGATCCTAAATTTGACTCATTGCCTTTTTCTCCTATTTCTTCACCCCATTCTTCCTCTTCGCCTGGTGAAAGTTTGGATTCTATTAATCAGGAAGCTAAGAAGAAGAAGAAGCAAAATAAGCAAGGGGGAAACCAAGCAATCATTGCTATGAATGCAACTAATGAAGAAAATATTCCAACAAGCCCTGGAAAGTAAAATTCCCTTACATGTTGCGTAAGGGTGACCACCTTATTTGGAATTGTCCTAGTATTCCCAAGGTCTTAGAAGTGTGGTCCACATGTTCACATCGACCTTTGTCATCATCCTCTAGTGATCATGCTGGTGATAAACCTTCAACCAGTAAAGTTCATGGGAAAAAGGGAAAAGTCAAATTTCCCTATAAGTTGTGTGAAGGTAATCATCCCATTCACCTTTGTCCTCTTATGGATGAAGCTTCCAAAGAGTTTGAAAACCTTATAGCTTCTCAACCTCGTCTTCCAATTGGGTATCGGAAGCTTTCCCTTGATCCTTCACTAGTTGATCTAATGATTGATCAAAAGTCATCTTTGGTCAACCCAACTCTCTCTAAAAGTGTGTCTCATGAGTCTGTTATCGACCAATCATTGGTTGAGAAACTGATAAACTTGACTCCACCTTCAGTTCACCATACTTTTCTGGTAGAGAGTGAACCTCATACTTCTCAGGTTCTTCTGGTTTCTTCAGTTTCAAATGAACTGGAGGTAAATCTTCCTATTCCCGAGGTGCATGAGAGATTTCTCCTATTCCCATCAAGCAAGAGGAAAACTTGTTGGCATTATGATACAGGTGTTGTCCTTCATGGCAACTCACTCAGAGGTATGATACAGGTGGTGGAAACTCAATCAAATGACAGATCATAGTATAGCAGGTCAAGAGAGAGGTATACGCAGGTTAACCTTGATGAAAGTGTGTATACACACAGATGAGAAGCACAAAAGGCATGTATACGTACACATGTAGGTTCACAAAAGGAAAGGCGCGTACATGTCGGAAAACTAAGTTTTGGTCCGTGGTATTTGGTCCATGGTATTTTGGTATTGGTCCATGGTATTTGGTCCGAAGTGTTAACCATGGGTATTGGGTCCAAGGTATTAGTTCTACATGGTTTTGGACCATGGTATTCAGAGAAGCCTAAACCTATATAAGGAGAAGACCATTAGGCCAAGGGGCAAGCAAGGAAGTGATGAATATCCGATAAGCTGGTTATGGGTTTGTGATGCTTTGCTTGATCTGAACCAAGGATGCACTCATGTGGATGATGATGAACGATGGATCGGGATCTTAAGGCTTGGAATGTTTATCATTATATGGTTTGATTATGGATAGACTAGATCTGAATTATTGACGCATGTTTTATTGTATGAATGTTATGGTCTGGGTATGACTAATGTCTGGAACAGCAGCAAAGTTATGAGTAAATATTTGCAGATCTGTACGCGGGTTGGCTTTGGTAAAAGCGGGTATGTACACCAATTTGGTTCATCATAGTAGCGTATACATTATGAGATATGATATTTGAAGTTGCAGTTGGATATGGTTATTGTTGCAGAGTTTTGTTGTCTGTTCTGTGTTCTGGTGACTGTGTTGTTGACAAGGATTCAGTGTTTTAGTATTGGGTGATTTAGAGATTGATGATGTAGGTGTAGTTGATGGGTCTATTGCAGTCATGATTAATTTTGTGCTTCAATGTTGTTGATGGGTCTAGTATGAAAAATGGATGAAATGTGGCCTTCAGATTATGGTGTTGTGCTTCAAGAGTATCCAGTATGAAAATTTATGAAACGTGGTCCCTGGAGGAAGAAAGAAGATCTTAGCCTTCAGTAGGTCGGTGCCTACGTACTGGTAAACATATCAGCTAGTACAAGAGCTAGGGGGTTGGAGCTCCCTTCCAGTAGTAGCTAGAAAACAAGTGAAGGTTGGAGCCTTCAGTAGGTCGGCGCCTATGTACTAGTAAATGGATCGACTAGTACAAGAGCTAAGGGGGTTGTAGCTCCCTTCCAGTAGAAATTGGAAAATGAGAGAAGGTTGGAGCCTTATGCAGGTAGAAGCCTGCGTACTAGTATAAGACTGGTCCAGTACAGAGATATTGTAAAAAGAAGTTTCTTATTAAAGGAAGATAGAGACGAATTGCAGCAGGTGGTTTTCACCCACATTGGGTTTCCACCTTATATCATGGTGTTCATGTGTGCTTCTTATGTGTGATGATCTGTTATGTTTTACTGCACCTATTTACTGTCTACATGCTTAATAATGTTCTGATGTACTCATTTAAGATCAACTAACTGAATCATAAGTTTATTGGATATACGCTAGTTGCATTAGACACAATTGCGTATACACGCGGGTTTCCTTAACTGAAGTAGAATATATGAATCAGAGTATCAAAATGAAAAAGTGTTTAATTTGCTAATACTGATTCACCCCCCCCTCTCAGTATTATTTCCAACAATTGGTTTCAGAGCAAGTCCTTTGGTAGATGCTTGATCGCTTGAAGGAGATCCGTAGAACAATGGGAAAGAAAGTGCGTCAAAAGAAGAAGACAGCTCAAAGGAACAATGATAGCCTACCGTTAAGTGGAACCAAGTATTTAGATCCTGAATCACCTTAGATTGAAGATGAACAAGCAAATGAATCATCAGATAAAATCATAGATCAACAAGATCTACTTAGAAAAATGGAGAGTGCACTCAAAGAAGAAATTATCAGCTTAAAAGCTCAGCTGGAATGTGCCTTCAGAGTTCGTCAACTGCTACAGGAGCTAAATGAAGAACAAGAAAAAGAGATTCTCAAACTAAGGCAACAAGTGGTAGAAGGAAGAAAGTTTGAAGAAGTTTTGAAGAAGAAATGTCTGGAAAAGAAAGAACAACATCAGGTTGAGGTAAATATCTTGAAAGGAAAATTAGAAGAAAAGGATAAACTATTACAATTTCAAGACAGTACTAATATTTTGGATGATATTCTTAATAATCAAAGGTCACCTGCTATCAAAACTGGTCTTGGTTTCTATGAATCCGTTGAAGGCGAATCTCGCTCACAAGGTGAGGCAAGGAACTCTAATGAGAAATCTAAAATGATCAACAAGGAGATGAGAGGACAACAGCCAAGGAAAGAAATTCCTCAAAAAAAAATCTTTTGCTCCTAATTGTGGAAGTGATAGATGATTATTTCCTCTGATGAATAATGTTGAATGTTATGTATGTCATAATCTTGGACATGTTGCAGCCAGATGCAGAAGTAGAATGGTTCAAGACCATCACACAGAAATATCATCACGTTCGAGGTACTTTAAGGGATATTTTTGCTTGCAATATGTTTGATCACAAAGCCATCGACTGTTTTAGGAGGAATATGAAACATGTAAGATGTTATGCATGTAACAAGCTTGGTCATATAGCAAAGGAATGTAGGAGAAGATTGTGGACGCCATACCAAAAGGAGAAAATATCATCACAGTTGAAGATATAGAAGAAAAAGGAAGTGCAGCCATAAAGATGTGGCTTAGCAGAGTACATAGACATGACAGACTCAGAGGAAGCTGAAAGTGTGGAAAATCGGTGTTCTAAATCTCATACATAGGTATCAAGAAGATAAGTCGCGTATATACACGAGTTAGAGGCTGCACAGCCGCGTATATGGAGTTCTGAAGAAAAGCAACAGAACAAACTCAGGAAACAGTTCTGTCGTAGTATATGATGGTTGGCACAGGCTTAAGGAGAGCATATGCTTCAAATAATGCATTGTTGGCATTATGGTTAGAAGTCCTTGGTGATGATGCTTATTGACATATCTTACTATTGATTGTTGATTGACTAAGAGAATGGATTGCAGGTTAAGATGCTTATAGTGCATATCATATAGTGTATGACAATTGTTGATAACTTTCATGGTATTGTTTAGGTCCTTGGTCTTTGTGAGTCATATGATGTATCTTGTTACCCCACTATGCATGGGATGGATGATGTAATGGTTCTTGTGTTTAAGTCAAATATGGTGTATCCCCACTTGGTAGGGAGGTTGATGTATGTATGAGTCTTTAGGAAGGTCATTGGCAATGTATGTATAGAGTCATGTTATGCTTTTGTAGACCTTGCATGTGCTCAAGGGGAGCATGGACAGATTGGTACATCTTGGCATGTACAAAGGGGGAGCTCAATCAGAAACTTCAGCATGTACTCAGGGGGAGCATGGACAGCAGAATGTATATCAAAGAAGATAATATCTTGGTCCGCCCTTTGCCCTTGATGCCAAAGGGGGAGAGTGACTTGGTGTGGTGGTTGCCATCAAGTCCAAAGGGGGAGATTGTTGGCATTATGATACAGGTGTTTTCCTTGATGGCAACTCACTCAGAGGTATGATACAGGTGGTGGCAACTCAATCAGATGACAGATCATAGTATAGCAGGTCAAGAGAGAGGTATATGCAGGTTAACCTTGATGAAAGTGCGTATACACACAGATGAGTAGAACAAAAGGCGTGTATACGTACAAACACAGGTTCACAGAAGGAAAGGTACGTACATGTCGGAAAACTAAGTTTTGGTCCGTGGTATTCGGTCCATGGTATTTGGTCTAAAGTGTTGACCCCATGTATTGGGTCCAAGGTATTGGTTCTACATGGTTTTGGACCATAGTATTGAGAGAAGCCTAAACCTATATAAGGAGAAGACCATTAGGCCAAGGGGAAAGCAAGGAAGTGATGAATATCTGATAAGTTGGTTATGGGTTTGTGATGCTTTGCTTGATCTGAACCAAGGATGCACTCATGTGGATGATGATGAACGATGGATCGGGATCTTTAAGGCTTGGAACGTTTATCATTATATGGTTTGATTATGGATAGACTAGATCTGAATTATTGAAGCATGTTTTATTGTATGAATGTTATGATCTGGCTATGACTGATGTTTGGAACAACAACAAAGTTATGATTAAATATTTGCAGATCTGTACGCAAGTTGGGTTTGGTAAAAGCGCGTATGTACGCTGGTTTGGTTCATCATAGTAGTGTATACATTATGAGATATGATATTTGAAGTTGCAGTTGGATCTGGTTATTGTTGCAGAGTTTTGTTGTTTGTTTTGTGTTCTGGTGACTGTGTTGTTGACAGGGTTTCAGTGTTTTAGTATTGGGTGATTTAGAGATTGATGATGCAGGTGTAGTTGATGGGTTTATTGCAGTGATGATTAATTTTGTGCTTCAATGTTGTTGATGGGCCTAGTATGAAAATTGGATGAAACGTGGCCTTCAGATTATGGTGTTGTGCTTCAGGAGTATCTAGTATGAAAATTTATGAAACGTGGTCCCTAGAGGAAGAAAGAATATCGTAGCGTTCAGTAGGCCGATGCCTACGTACTCGTAAACATATCGGCCAGTACAAGAGCCAAGGGGTTGGAGCTCCTTTCTAGTAGTAGCTGGAAAACGAGTGAAGGTTGGAGCCTTCAGTAGGTCGGCGCCTACGTACTAGTAAGTGGATCGGCTAGTACAAGAGCTAAGGGGGTTGTAGCTCCCTTCTAGTAGAAACTGGAAAATGAGAGAAGGTTGTAGCCTTCTGCAGGTAGAAGCCTGTGTACTAGTATAAGACTGGTCCAGTACAGAAATATTGTAAAAATAAGTTTCTTATTAAAGGAAGATAGAGACGAATTGCAGCAGGTGGTTTTCACCCACATTAGATTTCCACCTTATATCATGGTGTTCATGTGTGCTTCTTATGTGTGATGATCTGTTATGTTTTACTGCATCTGTTTACTGTCTACATGCTTAATAATATTTTGATGTACTCATTTAAGATCAACTAACTGAATCATAAGTTTACTAGATATACGCTAGTTGCATTAGACACAGTTGTGTATACACGCAGGTTTCCTTAACTAAAGTAGCGTATATGAATTAGAGTATGAAAATGAAAAAGTGTTTGATTTGCTAATAATGATTCACCCCCCAACCACCCCCCCCCCACTCTCAGTGTTATTTCCAACAAAACTCTCATGTTCCTACAACACCCCTTCCGAGTAGTTTGGTCACTTCTTTTGATTGGAGTCAACTAGTAGGATATCGTCTTCCATCTTATGTTCCTTTCCAGATTACAATACAGGCTTACCATATGGCTGTACCTAGCATAGTTATGGATGAGGGCACATCTATTAGCATTCTGTCATCAACTACTTGGCAAGATTTAGGTTCTCCTCAGCCTGTCCCCATCACCCAGAATCTGTTAGCTTTTAACAGAGGAACTAGTCAACCATTAGGGATCCTTCCTAAGTTTCCTATTACTTTGGGAGGAAATATTGTCTATATAGATGTGATGGTCATCCAAGGCACATTAGATTTTAATCTAGTCATTGGCAGTGACTATGTTTACATCATGGGAGCTCTTATCTTTTCCCTCTTTCGAGTGATGTGTTTCCCACATGAAGAAAGCATTGTGAACATTGATCAGCTTACATTCATTGGTCCTCAATCAAATATCATCCCTAAATGGTTATCATATGAAAGTAGTATCATCCCCGCCATAGGTTAATTATGTGGCCACTTGTTCCATGCCCTTATCTACTAATGATATAGTAGGTAGTGTAGTACGCCATGTACTGGGGGCATTGGAGCCCGATTTTTCATTTGGATCCCTAGACATGTATCCCTTCTAGACTGTTGTTCTCCCATTTGATGAGAACCTCCTAGAATCCATGGCCTATTTTGGTCTGTGATCAAAAGTTTGGAGCAGAGTTCCTTGTCTTGTGTCAAGCTCGTTAAAAAATGAAACAAGGGTTGGAGCAAAGTTCCTTGTCTTGTGTCAAGCTCCTTAAAAAATGAAACAAGGGAGATGAGGACAGTTCCTTGTCTTGTGTCAAGCTTGTTAAAAAATGAAACAAGGGTTGGAGCAGAGTTCCTTGTCTTCTGTCAAGCTCCTTAAAAAATGAAACAAGGGATATGAGGATAGTTCCTTGTCTTATGTCAAGCTCATTAAAAAATGAAACAAATCCCCTTCCAATTCGAGTCTTTGATTAGAGCTTGTAAAATCCCAATCGAGTCTTTCACTTGATATCATAAGTGAACCTTCATTCTCTGGTCTACGAAACAGAGATTCTGGGTGCAATCCCTAGCGGAGTAACCAATTTGTTTTGGGAAGTTTTAGTGTCTACGAATAAACGCTTAAACCCTTAGACTAGTAGCTAAGTCTATAAGAACATTGTAAAGCATTCTCTACTTTTTATATGACCAATAGATTAAATAAGAGGTAAAGAATCCTACCTATAGCTTTTGCTTACTCCTTATCTCCCTTGACCAATTCTGTCGCTCCTTTCCATACTTAATCCGCTTGAAGAGTACAAGCACACAGACAAAAGACAAAAACTGATCAAAGCATATGATAATGATCTAGTGATTAAACATAGCATGGAATCAAGTACATGATACACATACGAAAGCATCAATGAATAACACAAACATATGGAAAAAGCTTTGAACACTTCATTAGTAAAAGGAAGAGTTACAACCCAATTTGCTTGATTCTTCATCACTCCTCCAGTTCAATCCCATCCTCTCCTCATAACAAGCAAGACATTTGACATCATTACAATACTTGAAATCAACTCAAGTCTCATACTAATAGCATCTCCCTATAATTCAATGATTTCCAGCCCCTGATCACTTAGATGAGTGGTCTTTTTATAGGTGGATGAAGGAAGTTATGCCATAAATGGTGATAATGAATGCCCTCCCAAAATTAGGATTTAGTTCCACGGAGGAAGGGATAAAGGGATTGACGTTCCTTAACTCCCTACCTCATCAAAATTCAAGCCCAAAGGAGTAGATAAACTTGGGAAACTTCTAGATGCATACAATGGATAAGAATATTCCCAGAACCTAATGCAATTTCGCTCAGATTCACCCAGCACAAGCCAAAGAGGGCTCAAGTGTGTTGCATTGCACCCTATCAGTGTATGGATTGCACTGCAGCGCACCCTAATGAAGACCTGCCTATGCTGATCTTCTTAAAGGCAGCTTTTGCATGATGTTAGTCATGGAACTTCTTGGGAAGCTAGGCATTCTGATGGTTGACTTCTTTAGGGCATGTAACAACTGAATTAGGGTTTGATGGGCCCTAATAGTATTGATCTATAAGTTGGGGTTGATGTGCCCAAATGGATCTGTAACAATAGGTTGCAAACCTTTATCCATAGGAAGCCAAGTCTGCCGCCCTATAAACATGATACACCGAACATAGCATTCGGGGAGATTGCCTACACATGCATCAAGTACTTGGTAAATTTATTTTCTAAGGTGTATATTGCAGTTCACAATTACTTGGTACTCCTTTTTTCCTAGAGTTACCTGAGTAATCATTTCAATCTTTTCTGACTCCTTAAATTTGAAAAGACCATCGAACACTTATCCTTTCAAGCTTGCTAAACCAACAAAAGAAACTAAGAGTCACCTTTTCATCATTTTCTTAACTCTAAAACATGAAAAGGCAAAGCTTTTGTTTCAAATTCTAAAATTAATTGAACGCGGAACAACATCCTTCCTATGGAAACACTCCTTAGTAGATCTTAAGTTGATGTCAATGGAAACATTTCCTGAGTCTACCAGTCAAGGAAACCCCTCTGATGGGAATCCTAGTCCTTTTCCTTCTTTTGGAAATACTGGTGCTCCCTATATGGCGACGTTGTCCCTTCCTGGATTAACCATTGGTCTGCCAGTTTGGTTATTTTTGACCTTAGTGGTTCTGAATGTCCAAACTGCTTTTCAACCAAGTTCTCCTCCACCTGAAAAACATCTACCCCATATTGATCCTAAACCCCTTGCCTTTTTCTCCTATTTCTTCACCCCGTTCTTCCTCTTCGCCTGGTGAAAGATGGATTCTAGTAATCAGGAAGCTAAGAAGAAGAAGAAGAGATCGAAGAAGAATAAGCAAAATAAGCAAGGGGGAAACCAAGAAGTCATTGCTATGAATGCAACTAATGAAGAAAAATATTCCAACGATCCCTAGAAAGCAAAATTCCCTTGCATTTTATGTAAGGGTGACCACCTTCTTTGGAATTGTCCTGGTATTCCCAAGGTCTTAGAAGTGTGGTCCATAGGTTCACACCAACCTTTTTCATCAGCCTCTGGCGATCATGCTAGTGATAAACCTTCAACTAGTAAACTTCATGGGAAAAAGGGAAAAGTCAAATTTCCCTATAAGTTGTGTGAAGGTGATCATCCCATTCACCTTTGTCCTCTTATGGATGAAGCTTCCAAAGAGTTCGAAAACCTTATAGCTTCTCAACCTCGTCTTCCGAATGGGTATTGGAAGCTTTCCCTTGATCCTTCACTAGTTGATCCAGTGATTGATCAAATGTCATCTTTGGTCAACCCAACTCTCTCTGAAAGTGAGTCTCATGAGTCTGTTATTGACCAATCATTGGCTGAGAAACTGATAAACTTGACTCCACCTTCAGTTCACCATACTTTTCCGGTAGAGAGTGAACCTCATACTACTCAGGTTCTTCTAGTTTCTTCAGTTTCAAATGAACTGGAGGTAAATCCTCCTATTTCCAAGGTGCACGAGAGAATTTCTCCTATTCCCATCAAGAAAGAGGGAAACTCTCATGTTCCTACAACAACCCCTCTGAGTAGTTTGGTCACTTCTTTTGATTGGAGTCAATTGGTAGGATATCATCTTCCATCTTATGTGCCTTTCCAGATTACAGTATAGGCTTACCCTATCGTTGTACCTAGCATAGTTATGGATGAGGGCACATCTATTAGCATTCTGTCCTCAACTACTTGGCAAGATTTAGGTTCGCCTCAGCTTGTCCCCATCACCCAGAATCTGTTAGCTTTTAACAGAGGAACCAGTCAACTATTAGGGATCCTTCCTAAGTTTCCTATTACTTTGGGAGGAAAGATTGTCTATATAGATGTGATGGTTGTCCAAGGCACGTTGGATTTTAATCTACTCATTGGCAGTAACTATGTTTAGGTCATGGGAGCTCTTGTCTCTTCCCTCTTTTGAGTGATGTGTTTCCCACATGAAGGAAGCATTGTGATCATTGATCAGCTTACATTCATTGGTCCTCAATCAACTCCCACTCAACCATCATCCCTAAATGGTTACCATATGAAATCAATATCATCCCCTCCATAGGTTAATTACGTGGCCACTTGTTCCATGCCAGCATCTACTAATGATATAGTAGGTGGTGTAGTACACCATGTACTGGGGGAATTGGAGCCTGATTTTTCATTTGCATCCCTGGACATGTATCCCTTCTAGACTATTGTTCTCCCATCTGATGAGAACCTCTTGGAATCCATGGCCTCTTTTGGTCTGTGATCAAAACTTTGGAGTAGAGTTCCTTATCTTGTGTCAAGCTCTTTAAAAAATGAAACAAGGGTTAGAGCAGAGTTCCTTGTCTTGTTTCAAGCTCCTTAAAAAATGAAACAAGGGATATGAGGACAGTTCCTTGTCTTGTGTCAAGCTCATTAAAAAATGAAACAAATCCCCTTCCAGTTCGAGTCTTTGATTAGAGCTTGTAAAATCCCAGACGAGTCTTTCACTTGATATCATAAGTGGACCTTCATTCCATCCACCTGTTAGTAACTTGTAGTCTACTTAGGTGAATGAAATGAGGCTTGGGGGGCATGTACCTTGAATTGAGTCATTATACTGGAGGCATGAAAACTTACCTCAAGCATAGTTTTCTTCTATTTCAAGCTTGTGAAAAAATGAAACCAAACCCAAGCATAGTTTGTCTTTGTTTCATGCTTGTGTAAAAATGAAACCAAACCCAAGCATAGTTTGTCTCTGTTTCAAGTTGTGTAAAAATGAAACCAAACCCAAGCATAGTTTGTTTCCATTTCAAGATTGTGAAAAATGAAACCATCCTCAAGTATACTCAAGCATAGTCTCCCATGTTTCAAGCTTGTGTAAAAATTAAACCATTTCCATTTTTACCTCTCGTGATTGTCATTTTTATCAGCCAATTTTTGCCAGATGAGCCTTGGTCTGTTCATTCCGTCGTCACCATCTCTTTGGCAGATCCTATGCTTTCACTTGGTTGTTTTACCCTTGCCTGAGGAACATCTGTGACGAGTGGTCTTATTAGCCAGCCTCTTGACCATTACATGTTTTGAGCAGTTCCATAATGACCGGAACCAGTTGCTATCATTTATACCACTCATTCCTCTAGGAGGAGTCCCCTTTCAACTCTTTTCAAACTCCAAAAATATGAAAAGATTGTCGAGTACTTGTCTTTTTGAACTTATTAAATTAAATGAATTGACGTCATCTCAGTATATGTTTACCACTTTTTCAGGTTGAGGTTGAATATTTATGAAAAAGGTACACCTTGGTTGACATGATCAAGAGGCTCTCTCGAATATTGTTTTCTACCTTTTCGGGTTCGAGGAACAAATTACAAAAAGGGACCTGATGGATTTTTATTTTTCATCTCTTTTTCAAACTATCTAAACATGAAAAAGACACCAAGTTACTCTTCTGTCAGACTTGTAAAAAATTAAATGACAAAAGAATTGTCACCATGACAAGCCTGAGTTTTTCCTTCCTAGGACTCGTAAAACTTACTAGGATGGATTCATCCAAAAGGCGAATTTATATGACAAGAATATAGTATCCTCTTCAAGCTTGTGTAAAAATAAAGAGGTAGTCACTAGAAATAGTGGGGAACAAGTGAAAGTGAAACATCTCTTGTATAGGCAACATGTCGCTCTTGAACATGACACC